>VXBI01011469.1:304023-387930 GCA_013397375.1 Toxostoma redivivum | reverse complement strand
GGGGGGGCGGGGGAGGGGGACGGGGACTGGGGACGGGAACTGGGACTGGGACTGGGAATGGGAACTGGGGGCTGGAACTGGGAACGGGAGTTGGGAACGGGAACTGGGACAGGAACGGGAACTGGAATGGGGGCTGGGGACTGGAAACGGGGAACTAGGAACTGGGAACTGGAATGGGAGCTGGGAACGGGAATTGGGACTGGGGACTGGGAATGGGGATGGGGACAGGAACTGAGGACTGGGACTGGGAACGGGACTGGAACTGGGACTGGAACGGGGAATGGGAACCAGAACTGGGACTGGGAAGTGGAACTGGGAACAGGACTGGGGACTGGGAACAGGAATTGGGACTGGGGACTGGGAACGGGGAACTAGGAACTGGGAACTGGAACAGGAACTGGGACTGGGAACGGGAATTGTGACAGGAACGGGAACTGGAACTGGGAACAGGACTGGAATGGGAACTTGGACTGGGACTGGGAATGGGAATTGGGACTGGGAACGGGGACTGGGACAGGGACTGGGAACTGGCACTGGGCACTGGCACTGGGCACTCCTGCTCTCTGACCAGCTGGTTTTGTCATGGCCAAGTTCTCTGTGCAGCTCCAGAACAGCTGCAGCTGGCACACCTGGGCCACACCTGGGCACCCTGAGCCAGCCAGAGCCTCCTGCACCCAAATCTTCAGCACTGTCAGCTGTGCCTGAGCCAGGCTGCAGTCACTGCTCCCTCACCTATTTGACACTAATAAAGCTGGGTAAATATTCTCCCTTCTCAGCTGCTTTCTGCCATGAAATGGAGATGTGATTCAATTTCTGAGTGTCTGTTTGCCATAGTATTTTAAAATATGTGAACATTTTTCACATGAACGCTGCACAAACCCCAATTATCCCTGGCTCAGTGCCTGGCTTTGTGTCACTTGTCTGCCCAGTGCCCCACACTCCTGCCCTGCTGGCTCCTGCCCATCACTAACTGGGGCCAAAGACACTTCCAGAAACACAGGAGGGAAATGGGCAGAAGTGCAGCCTGTGGGTGCTGATTCACCCACTCCCCATTTCCTACTGTAGCTGAGAAACCCCCTCAGGGTCCAGGGAGCACGAACAGCTTTGCTTTCAATTCATCAAATTTTTCTGGTGAAGAAACAAAAGAAACAAAAAGCCAAACCAAAACCCCACCTCCTGCCCGAGGTGTAAGGGGCAGCAGTGAGGTGCAGGTGAGCTGAGTCAGGGCTGACTCATCCTGGGCTTACTCACCCCAAAACTGAGCTGCATTTTCAGTGCTGCACAGAGAAATAGAGATGCTAAGCAGACCTTTCAGTTTGTCACTGTATCTGCTGTGGAAAGACTTCCATTAACTCTGTCACATCCTGGATCAGTGAACAATAACTCTGATGGATCTGGAGACTGAGCTGCTACCCAAATAAGCAATTACTCAATTAAGATTCAAGTCAGGAAATTAAAAGCAAAACTTAGAAGTGTGTGTGTGTGTGTGCGTGTGTGTGAATTTTGGAAATTCTATTCAAAACTGATTTTTGAATCACAGAAAGGAAACAGGATAAAATAGGAGTAAAGTCACAGGTGAGGGTTGGGCTCTGCTCCTAGGGAACAAGGGACAGGATGAGAGGAAACAGCCTCAAGCTGTGCCAGGAGAGGTTTGGCTTGGATTTAGGGAAAGTTTCTCCACAGAAAGAGTTGTCAGGCACTGGAAGAGGCTGCCCAGGGCCTCTGACTGCAAATTCCATTATTTTAGCTTTCATTTCTGGCTGCAAGCAGGATCAGCCCCCAAAATACCAACATTGCAGTGGCACTCAGGAAAGTGTTGATTTGGAAACAGCAACCTGAAAATCCCTGTCTGTTTTAAGCAAACATAAACCTACTTTCAAAGCAACGTCAGCTTTTGACAGATTGAAATTTCAAAATGTTGATTCAGAAGCTTCAGTTTGGAGTCTCCTTAAAGGAATGGCCGTTTTGACAAGATCTGTGTTTTGTCATGTAAACTTGTCAGCAGATTCCCATGGGATCTCCTGTTTTCCCCGGGTGCTCCAGGCTGTGCAGCTCTCCATGGACAGCATCACTCACAGTACAAGCTCACAAAAGGATTTGGAAAGGCTCTTAGCTCCCTGTTTGTCCTGTCCAGAGCCAGGATTTGGGATGTAGCCATGGAAAATCCAGATTTGATGGGTTTGCAAGCCATTCAAAGAGCAGGAAATCAAAGGGAAAATGGGCTTGGGAGGTAAAAGCAGCAGCTGGGTGTTCCATGTTCTGGCCTTGCATGGGTCTCTGTGGGAGCTGATACTGGAGGGAGGGGTTGCTTCTGCCTCAGTTCCCAACTCTCACCCCACTCCAGACTGTTTTTGTTCTCTTCCATCTGCCTGGGAGAGTGGAAGGTTCCCTGCCTGTGGTGAGGAGTGGAACTGGATGGTTTTTAGGTCCCTTCCAGCCCAAAGCATTCCAGGATTCTGGGATCAAATGATTTGCTGACCTGGAGATCCGGACCCTCCCTCATGGGGCATTTACAGTCTGAGCACCAAGGTTCCAGACTGCCCAGGGAGAGAAGCTGGGCTCAATTTAGGGCTAAAACTGCTTCGGGATGAGAGTTTTCCACAGGATTTCCAGATGAAATCAGTCACAGAATCATGGAATGGTTTGGGTGGGAAGGGACCCCGAAGCCCACCAGTGCCACCCCTGCCATGAGCAGGGACACCTCCCACTGTCCCAGGCTGCTCCAGCCCTGTCCAGCCTGGCCTGGGACACTGCCAGGGATCCAGGGGCAGCCACAGCTGCTCTGAGCACCCTGTGCCAGCCCTGCCCACCCTGCCAGGGAACAATCCCTGCCCAATATCCCATCCAGCCCTGCCCTCCTTCAACTTAGGGTCGTTCCTCCTTGTCCTGTCCCTCCAGGCCTTTGTCCAAATTCCCTCTCCAGCCCTTGCAGGCCCCCAAATGCACTCACTCACTTCTGAAACATTTTCACCCTAATATTTTACTTCCAATCTTTATTTCCTTTTATTTTTCACAAGTTCCTTGCTTTTCTCCCTGCAAACCCACAATAAACCCTGGACATTTCTCCCCCTCAGTTTCCATCCCAGACCCTCAGCCAAAGATAATTTTCAGTTTCCATAACCTGAGGGGTATTTTTTCATGCTCTTCCTCACCTGTGTTTAATGAGAGGTGCAGAAATGTTGCTCTCAGGTGAGACAGCACCACCTGGTATCTCCTCAGCAATCAACTCATGTTGATGTGTTTTACCCAAATCTCCCACTAGATGGTAGGAGGGGATTGGAAAGGGAATTCACTCCAAAATGGAAGGAAAATTCAGTCTAAACTCCCCCCAGCCTCTGAAATACTGGAGTAACAGCTAAAGATGGCAGAAATAAGATGTGGTGCTGGCCAGGGAAGGTCAGGACAGGACTGGTCCTGTCCATGTTCACCAAAGGTGTCACGTTGGATGCACTCTAGGAATTCCCAGCTCCAGAGGTTGTCTCAGTGTAAAGAGGAGGTTTTCCCTCAGTTTCAGCTCTCTTGGAAAATCTAACATCTGCCCTGTAAATTCTCCTACAAAGCCAGGCTGGGAGAGATGGGGGTGCTCACCTGGAGAAGCTCAGAGCCCCTTCCAGAGCCTAAAGGGGCTCCAGAAAAGCTGGAGAGGGACTGGGGACAAGGGATGGAGGGACAGGACAAGCAGTTAATCCCACTGGGGACAGATCCAGAAAAAAAAAGAAAAGAAATAATAAGTTATCTGAGACAAGAGGAAGAGAAAACTCTCCCTCTGACTTGCCGTGAAAAGGTGTGGGAGCATCAATCAGCCTCAGCTCCTCTCACTCCTTCCTTTTCCCCTCAAAGAAGGAGGAGAAGGTGGAAACACACCAGGTGGGGGCAGGGACAGTTCGAAGAAAAGCAAATGAAGAAAGGAAAAGGAGTGGGATTTAAAAATGAAGTGTTTGATTGTGAAATACTCAAAGAGCAGAGAAAAATCTGAAGTGAGAGAATTCAATTTCTTCCCACTGAACACATTCCCAGCACTGGTGTCCAGGGCAGGGAGAACTCCTTGTGCCACATGCACAGCCTGCCCTGTGTCACACCCAGTGTCACACCCACAGGATGCCCTGTGTCCCACCCAGAGTCACACCCACTGTCACACCCAGTGTCACACCCACAGCCTGCCCTGTGTCCCACCCAGAGTCACACCCCAGAGTCACACCCAGTGTCACACCCACTGTCACACCCACAGCCTGCCCTGTGTCACACCCCAGAGTCACACCCACTGTCACACCCACTGTCACACCCACAGGATGCCCTGTGTCCCACCCAGAGTCACACCCACTGTCACACCCTGTGTCACACCCACAGCCTGCCCTGTGTCACACCCCAGAGTCACACCCAGTGTCACACCCAGTGTCACACCCACAGCCTGCCCTGTGCCACACCCAGTGTCACACCCACAGCCTGCCCAGTGTCACACCCCAGTGTCTCACCCACGGCATTTCCAGTGCCACCTCCACTCAAGTCCCGTGTCCCAGCCAGTGTCACGTCCCCAGCACGCCCCAGAGCCGCACTGGTGCCAGTGGTTTGTGAGGTCAGGACTTTGTCAAATCCCAGCTCGGGGCCAGCCCAGCTGCTCCAGGCCTGCGGCTCCTCCGCTCCTGCCCCATCCCCGTGCCCTGGCGCTGGATAGGCTCGGCGGTGTTTGCCCACGAGCAGGGCTGTGCTGCTCCCTCCCCAGCTGGAGGAAGGCCATGGCTCATCCTCCTCCTCCTCCTGCTGTGCTGCTCCCTCCCCAGCTGGAGGAAGGCCATAGCTCATCCTCCTCCTCCTGCTGTGCTGCTCCCTCCCCAGCTGGAGGAAGGCCATGGCTCATCCTCCTCCTCCTGCTCCCCTGCACAGCCCCAGACTGTGGGGGCAGCTCCGGGCTGGGCTCCCGAGGGATGCCAGGAGGGTGCCGTGCTCTTCCCCCCGGCACAGAGGGTTCAGTGGCACTGACTGAGCCTTTCATTCCCTCACACCTCCTCATCCTCCTGAAAGCCTCCTCTGTTCATGAGAAATTCAGGAATTGCCTTGGGAAGCTGGACTCTGTGACACAGGAGCAGCTGGAGCTGTGCCAGGGGGTTTGGTTGGATCTCAGGGCAAGGTTCTTCCCCCAGAGGGTGCTGGCACTGCCCAGGCTCCCCAGGGAATGGTCCCAGCCCCGAGGCTGCCAGAGCTCCAGGAGTGTTTGGACAGCACTGCCAGGGATGGACAGGGTGGGATTGTTGGGATGTCTTTGCAGGAACAGGGGTTGGGATGATCCCTGGGGGTCCCTTCAAGCTCAGGATATCCTGTGATCCCACACTGATGGATCTTACCAGAAATCCATAAAAACAAAACTTCTTCACACCAATGCAGCATTAAGAAGCAGAAATCCTTTATTAAGATGGATGCACAAGGGGATACCTTCTCAAAATACCCTGACTGCTGAATGCAAGGAAAGCTCCTGGTTTATATTATATTTTACATACATATCCATTGATTTTCCTGGAATAAACATCCATATGGTAATAATTTCCCCACAATCATTTCCATATTTTCCCTCTGCGCAGGTGCTCTGCAGTCCTGCAGTCTCTTCGTGGTCCCTGATGGTTGGTGACCCCAAAGTCACACCTGGCCCCCTGGTGAACTGGTTAAACTAGGCACAGCTGGGCTGGGCTTTGCTTTCCAGTTCTTTCCCTACAGAACAGGCATTGTGGGTTCCATGGGCCAGTGGTTTGAAGAATGAGCATTGTATGAACCCACTGGGGGCAAACAATTCCTCATCGGGCACCAGTGGGGCTGTGAGCCCCTTCCCCTGCAGGGTCAGAGCCCTCCACAAATATAGAACACAAAACCTTTGGGAATTTTCTCCAGGAAATGCCCACTCTGCTGGGCAGTTGACTCTTCTCTACCTGAGCCCTCTATTCCAGGTACATGCAGTCAGTGACTGCTTTATCTCTCACAGAGAGGTCTCACCCCAACAAAACCCAGTGCAAACCTCCCCTGTTGTTGCTGCAGGGGAGGAGAGCTCTGCTCCCCGGGGCTGCAGTGACATCAATCACCAAAGGTGCCTGGGGCGAAAAACCCAATAAAGAGAATTTGTTCTGTGCTTCAGAGCAGGCCACAAGTGCCCGACGACAATCCCCTTCTGTCTGTGGCTTTTCTGTCTGCCTGGGGTTGCCCTCCCTTTGATCCTCTGCAGGAGTTATTATGAAACAAGAATTTGGGAGATAGAGCTGGTGCTGCTTCCCTCGGAATCTGCCCAGGGAGGTCACGGAGCCAGGATTAGACACATTCCCTGCAGGAGCAGGCACAGCTTCAATCAAGGGTTTTCAAGGCCCTCAACACTCCTGGAGCTTTGAGGCAGTGATGTCGTTCTGTCACAAAAGAAAGGAAAGGAAAGGAAAGGAAAGGAAAGGAAAGGAAAGGAAAGGAAAGGAAAGGAAAAAATCCATCTCCACCAGAGACACTCAGTGCCTGTCTCTATGTGAAAGTTAATTCCAATTAGGTTGATTTAAATATTAAACAAAATGCTACAGGAACATATTTCCAGGCTTGGATGATTGACATCTAACTCAAGACTATGTCTGGACAATTAATATGTAACACATCCACTTAAAATTGGCTTTTGATATCTAATTCCCCCTCTTTTCTCTCCTTTTTCTCCACAAAATTAATGGAAAATTGTAACATTTTTATGTTATTTTTGTGCATTTTGTTGTCACATTTCCTCACTGGTGGCAGCAGGACTCACCTTGAGGCTGCTTGGACTCAGGACAGGTAAAACACCTCATAAGAGTCCCCAAACCTGCAAAGCCCAGCTGAAACTGTTGAGGTGTCCTTGACTCCTGAAGGGAAGTAATCAATGGACACATGTATCAGATTTATTTTCTCCAGATAAAAGGTATTATTTACACCCTGCTTTTATGAGGCTTCCCTGAGCTTAAAATTCATGGAAAAACTTTTGATCAGTCCTTCACAGTAACAAGTTACAATTTTATTGTTGTTATCAATCTTTTAACATGGAAAGGGTGCTTGCTTTGTTGGTTTTCCACTCCATATCTTTTAATTCCAGGATTCAGGAGTACTCTTCCCCTTCCCCACATTTCCAAATGCCAGTGGAGACAACCGGAAATATAAATCCTCCAAAGAGCCAGGAATCAGACTGGAGCATAAATTGTGTTTTTAAAAATCCCCTGAGCCCTCAGGATTTTCCAGAAGTGTCCTGATTGCTGGGCAGGCTGGATTCTGTGTGTTTATGTTTGGTTTTTAAACCCAACCACAGCTCCCAGACATCATTTAGTCCCTATCTCCAGGTACTTATCTCATTTTCCTCTGAACTCTCCGAGTGAGTTTTCGCTCCTCAGGATCATAATTGCCCTTTAGAGCCCACAAAGAGCTTTTGCAGCTCTCTCCTCCTGCAATCTGCCGTGCCCAGCAGGGGAAGGAGCTGCAATCGATGAGGTGCATTTGCTGCTCCTGCTGGGAGCTGGGATGGGGCTGGTGCAGGGCAGTGCCCAGGGCCAGCCCGGCCAGGCTGGAGCTGCACAGTGAGTTCCAGTGTCTGTCACTGCCACCACGAGCAGCAGCACACACCAAACACTCGTTACAGGGATAATTCTGTACAGCAGGAACAGGCAAATGGAGGTGGATCCTAGAGCAGGAGAGCCAGCGTTATCCACCATTCCCAACATGAACAGCCCTGATCTCCAGGGTGGGACCCTGCCACTGAGCCAGCAGCTCTGGGGCCTGGAACAGCTCCTGAGGATCGACAGCAACTGCGAAAAAAAATCATATCTGAGCAGAGAGGGCTAGGCCAGCCTGGAAAATGGTCTGGGAATGAGAGGAGTGGGATCTCTGTGCAGGGGGGTTGGATTGGAGACTCTGAACTGCCCCAGAGCCTGGAGCTCCTGGGAAGGAATCCACAGGCAAGGACTGACACCCTGCTCCTCCAGGGGTGGATGTGATCCCTCGGGATGCCCCAGGCACTCACACCCCCCTGGAACAGCTGAGCCCCTTCCACTGAGCACAGGGACACGGGACAGGAGGGACAGCGGTGCACGGCTGGCCTTGGGAAGGCACCCAGGGCACGAAGGTGTGGGATTTATCCCCACACTGGTGCTTCTGTCCATGCCAAGCTCTGCATTCCTTGCACAATCCTGAAGAGAAAAGCCGAGGAGCCACGGGGGGCTCAGCCCCAAGCACAGCTGGGTTTGGGGCTGGGGGTGGTCGGTGCTGCCCGGGGGACACGAGGGGACCTGGAGGTGTTTGAGTCCTGCAGCTGGTGAATGTCTGAGAATTGTCTGAAAATTGCCAGGTGACGGCTGGGAGGGTTTGTGTGAGTGGAAAAGAGGGAATCTGCCTCTTCCCTGGGAGCTTCAGGGGTTTGTGACAGTCCCGAGGGAGGGTGGCACTGAATGCAAGGGCAGGTGACAGAGTGGGGGATTCAGCCATCACTGATTGTCTGCATTTGATTGAAAGCTGAAGGAAACAGCATGACTCTGTTCTTCTCCTGGGATCAGGATTGAAATGTGGGAAGCAAATCAGGCTTTGGAGCTGCCTGTCTTTTCCAGACACTGCAGGTAATGAGCTCAGAAGGGAACATTGCCAGTTCTGGACCACCACACTGATGAGTGAAGGATCCCACTTGAACCAGCTCTGAGGACACTCCTTGAACTTGATTTTGAGTGATTTGACATTTTTTTCCCTAAGGAGTGAATAAACACATCAAATATATCACACATTTTAACAGTGATCATAGAATGAGAGAATCCCAGACTGGTTTGTTTTGGGAGGGACCTAAAAGCTGATCCAGTGCAGCCCTGCCATGGGCAGGGACACCTTCCACTGTCCCAGGTGAGTTCATCTGTTGTTTAAACCTGGCTGTGCACCCATAAGCTTGCATTAAATTAAATGTAAGCAATAGTGAGAGACGGTCATTTATCAGCATGAAAAATTGAACTGAAACATTTCAGTCCAGCAGGCCAAAGCTGCATTTCACAAATGAAGTCTGGGATGATGGATCTGCCTGGGCTATAAACAGCAAAACTTCCACCTTGGATAGCAAAGGGGTCTCTTTTGACTTCCCAGTCTGTTCTGGAACTTGTGGAACATCTGGAACATGAGCCTGGAGAATGCTCCAGGGAGAGCTCAGAGCCCTTCTAGGGCCTAAAGGGGCTCCAGGAGAGCTGGAGAGGGACTGGGGACAAGGGATGGAGGGACAGGACACAGGGAATGGCTGCCACTGCCCAGGGCAGGGCTGGATGGGATATTGGGCAGGAATTGTTCCCTGGCAGGGTGGGCAGGGCTGGCACAGGGTGCCCAGAGCAGCAGTGGCTGCCCCTGGATCCCTGGCAGTGTCCCAGGCCAGGCTGGACACTGGGGCTGGAGCAGCCGGGGACAGTGGGAGGGGTCCCTGCCATGGCAGGGGGGGACTCGGTGGGCTTTAAGATCCCTTCCAAGACAAGATATCCTGGGATTCCATAATTCTGTCACTATTTTACCTCCTGTTCCCATTGTGGTTCCAATAAAACCTCAGCCCAAGATCCTGTCACAGTCTGGCTCTAACATTCCCTGCCTTCCCATTTCCTCCAAATCTCCGAGCAGAAGGGCCCCAGGACTTTCTCTCCCAGCCAATTCCAAGGCCTGGCAGGGCAGCCCTGGAGGGCAGGAGCTGCTCCCAGCAGTGAGCACAGGTCCAGGAGGAGGGGGGGCCCTGGGGCTGTGGCACCTCTCACCATCCCCATGCCAATAAAACTCACTGAGTGTTCAACAGCCTTGTTCCCCCTGTCAGTTCTGCTCTCTCCCTCATCACTCCTGGACCACAGAGAGGCCAAAATATTAATGAGGACATTGATGAATCTGAGGCTGAATTCCTTTAATTTGTTCCTGGCTGAGTTCCCGCTTGCATCCACAACTCCACTCCAGTTAATTCAGAGAATTGATAGCTTCAGCCCTGTCAGGTGCTTTGTAAAATCTCTATTGGTGGCTCATTAATGGAAGATTTTCCCCTTTTGGAATTCTATCAGCTGAGGAGGATTTTTTTAATAGGGAAATATAACTATCTATGAGTAGAGGAAAGAATAGGAGCTGCCAGTGCCTCCCTCTGGCCTCAGTCAGTGATGGCCCAGCACACAAACCTCCTGCAAGCCCGGGGGGGCTGAGGCAGTGTGACAGTGCCCTGCCAGCTCTGTGTCACTCAAGGCCAGCAGGGGACATTTTTAGAGTCACCTCCACTCCTTCAGAGGGCTTGATCTGAACAAGCCTTGTTCCTTTCACCTCCCCTTCCTCCCGAGCTCAGGGATCAAGTTGGATATTGGGAAAATCCTTCCCAGAAGGGGCTGTCAGGGTCTGGTACAGCTGCCCAGGGTAGGGATCCCCTCCCTGGAAGTGCTCAAAAAACAAGCAGAGGTGGCACTTTGTGCTGTTGTTTATTGGGAATGGGGGAACTCAGTCAAAAGTTGGATTTGATGATCCTGGAGGTCTTTTCCACCCTTAAGGATGTTGTGGTTGCCCGGGCTGGGTCTGTGCTGTCTCTGGTGTCCTGCTGCAGGGAGGGGTGGCTTCTTTCACACCAGGAGCTCCTTTCCAGAGGAACCTCAAAGGAAAAGGAGCTGGGCCTTGGGCCAGCCTTGCTGGGGTGAGCAGCTGCCTCCTCTCCTAGGAGGAAGGTGGAGACACAGGAGAAAGGTCCCCAGGTCCTGTAGCTGAGGACAGATAACTGGCTAGAGTCTCCAGCCAGGGAAAAATAGGAAATCTCACATGCAAGGTCCTTCCTTGTGGCACCACCTTGCCTTGTCACTGGAAATGTTCCATTTCACTCTTTAATTTTTATTTTTTTTTAATAGGAGACATGTCTGTGCTGAGGATTGGGGTTTTAAAAGCAAAGGAGAGGAGAAAGAAAACTATAAAAAATGTATGTTGGAAGCAGACTCTGTTTGTGAAGGTTTTCTTTAAACACTTCCAAACAAATATTTCCAGACATACTGAAAAAGAAGTTGGGAAAAAATAGAACTGCTTGAAAAACAAAAGGGAGAATTTCCTGCATTATTTGAATCTGAAGCAATCTGGAATCTTTGCTCCAAATGAACAGCTCTGGGGAGGCTCATTTTCATTTTCAGGTGCAAACCCCCCAGACTCTGTATTGGTGTTTTCCAGCCTCCTCCATGGAAAATCAAGGAACTGATCTCCCCTATCTGAGCTCTGCTGAGGCATCTCAGTCCTGGGGTCACTTTTGGGCCCCTCATGACCAGAAAGATGTGGAGGGGCTGGAGCATGTCCAGGGTAGGGAACAGAGCTGGAAGGGGCTGGAGCCCCAGGAGGGGCTGAGGGAGCTGGGGGGGCTCAGCTGGAGAAAAGGAGGCTCAGGGGGAACTTCTGGCTCTGCACAACTCCCTGCCAGGAGGGGCAGTGAGGGGGGATTTGGGATCTGGGAACAGGGACAGGGACAGGAGGAGAGGGAACGGCCCCAGGCTGGGCAGGGGAGGGCAGGGTGGGTATTGGGAAAGTTTCTTCACTGGCCCAGGCAGCCCAGGGCAGAGGTGGAGTCCCAGTGCTGGAAGTGCTCACAGAACTGTGGATGTGGCACTTGGGGATGTGGGGTAGTGGTAAACGTGGTGCTTCTGTTTCATGGCTGGACTCAATGATCAGGCTTTTCCAACCTGAACAATTCCAGGTTCTGTGATTCTTTGTACACCCTCCACCACCAAATGCTGTGTCTGTGTTTTCCAACCTCCTCCATGGTAAGATCCCACTTCTCCAAAGGGAACAGCTCCTGTCATCCCTGGCTCCTGTCTGGCTGCTGTCACCACCAGTGACTGGGGACTTGTCCTTGCTGGACTGGCACAGACTGAAGCCAGCCAGGAATTGGCTCTAGCCTGTCCTGGATATTCCATTTCTCAGAGGAAATCTGCAAGCCCAGAAATCCTTGCATCATTCCAGGAGACTTGAGCTGCAGGAGAGGATCAGCTCCAGGAAATCTGATGGAGACAAAGGAATCACCAGCAAGGAGAGGAAGACAAAGCCAAATCAGCTCATGCCAGCCTCCCTTCCCTCCCAGGAATGGAGGAGCAGTGGGGAGGGAGCTGGCCAAGGCCTGGCTCTCAGCAGAAGTGTCTTTAGAGAGATCTTTCCTTGCTCCTGATAATTGGCTGGGTCTAAAATGAGAAATTCTGGTTTGATTCCTGTCAAAACAAAGATTCCTCCTTGATTTGGCTTTTTTTATTTATGCCCCTCAATCCTTGCTCTTTAGAAATTCAGTGGATCACACAGGGATTGGGAGTTTAATGGATGGACAACAGACCCGTTTCTTCATTGAGAAGATTGAAATGGAAATCCCTGGGACTGGGAGAGAAAAGGAGACAAAATTTAACTTCCTTCAAAATGTGGTGTGAGAAAAAATCTGGCTTTTCCTTCCAGCTGATTCTGACTCTGGAAATCGATGAGGAAAACATCTTTGGGCTCTAATTGAGGCTTTTGTCAGGGCAGAAATCCCACAGAGCTGGGGCTGTCCCCAAAACTGCTCACTCCCAGCAGCTCCTGGCTCTTGGTGGGATGAGGGTGGGTCACACACTGGGACCTGCAAGGAGAGCTTTGATTTCCTTTTATTTAAGCACTTCCAGCTATGAAGAAATTCTGTAGTTTCCCCTCCCAATTCCTTAAGAGGCCTCATGAATTCCATGCAGGAAAACTCCAAGGGCAGTAGCAGTAGCAGGAACATGATACCACCAGTTTAATGTTCATTAAACAGTGGGAGTTCCTATTTGAAATCCATATCCTCACTGCCAGGCCCCGCACTCCACCCTGGCTGAAATCCACCCTGAGAAGAACAAGGCCAAAGCATCATTTCAGCTCCACTAAACCCTTGGAAAAACAACTCCCTCCAGTTGTGAGCACATCAATTATATTTCCATGGAAGATAAAAGCCTAACAAATGGGAACAGGGCTCCCATCAGCATCAATCCCCTCCCATATTAAAGATGCTTTGTGCAGCTCTGCTGACAGCCAGCCTGGAAATGGACTGTGAACAGGACAGAAATAGGGAAGGAAATAACTGCTGAAGGATTAGCATAGGGAGAGCACTGAAATCTTGAGTTCATGGAATCACTCAAGGGTGGAATCACTCATTCAAGGGTGGTTATGGTTTCGAGAGATCTTAAAGCCCATCCAAATCCACCCCCTGCACTGGGCAGGGACACTTCCAGTTGTCCCAGGATGCTCAGAGCTGACAGACATGGGTTTGTAGGTGACAGGAACTCTGGCTTTATGGGTGACAGGAGCTCTGAGAGGAGATCAGTGACATTGTCCCTGTTTTATTGTAGAGACAGGAAACAGGAAAGCACCATGAGTTTCCTAAAGTCAAGTGGGAATGCAGTGACTTGGATCCACATCACCAGTCTAGTCCCTGGAGAGACAGGACACAGGGAACAGCTCCCACTGCCCAGGGCAGGGCTGGATGGGATATTGGGCAGGAATTGTTCCCTGGCAGGGTGGGCAGGGCTGGCACAGGGTGCCCAGAGCAGCAGTGGCTGCCCCTGGATCCCTGGCAGTGTCCCAGGCCAGGCTGGACACTGGGGCTTGGAGCAGCCTGGGACAGTGGAAGGTGTCCCTGCCATGGCAGGGGTGACACTGGGTGGGTTTAAGGTCCCTTCCCACCTGTCCATCCTGGGATTCTGATTCCAGGACCTCTCCACTGTCTCTGCTGCCAGGGAGCTCCCCAGTGATTCAGAAGAGCACTCAGTTCACTGCTCCCGCTCGTTAGAAAAGGAAAGCAGGGTCAGGGCTATGAATGAACACATCTGAATTTACCAGAGTCAGCTGGGCCTGCAGGACATGACAGAGAGCCAGAGACATGGGAATCCCTGCAAACCTTGTGACAGACACAGAGCCCAGGACTTGAGAGCTCAGATTTTGTAGCTGAAGCCTCGCTGGTGCTGAGGCTGTCTGGGAGCTGTTGCTGCTTTCCCAGCTGAATTCCTTGTCCCTGCCTCTGGCCACTGGGAGAGGGAGCGAGCCTCCCAGATTGGAGTGGGAGCCTCATTCAGGAGCTGGGAACATTCATCCAGGGGGTCAGGCTCTCAATGGTGAAAGGAGGAATCAGGGAAATGACCCCTGGCATTACCATGGAGGGTGGGCTGAGCTATGCCTCAGCTCCAGGGAGTAGCAGCAGGGAGAAATGGGAGCAGGAACAGGAACAGGGACAGGAACTGGGACAGGGACAGGAACTGGGACAGGACAGGAACAGGAACAGGAGCGGGAACAGGAACAGGAGCGGGAATAGGAGCAGGAGGGGGAGCGGGAGCAGGAACGGGACAAGGAACAGGAACAGACACAAGTGTAGGAACAGGAACAGGGGCAGGAAAAGGAACAGGAACAGGGGCAGGAACAGGATCAGGAACAGGAACAGGATCAGGAACAGGAACAGGAACAGGAACAGGAACAGGAGCAGGGACAGGAACAGGAACAGGAACAGGAACAGGGGCAGGAACAGAAGCGGGAGCAGGAGCACAAGAAGGAGCAGGAACAGTAACAGGAGCAGGAGCACAAGCAGGAGCAGAAGCCGCTCTCCAGAACCAAGGGATTGTTTTCCAAGGGACTTTGTGCCATGCAGGTTTTCCAGACTGACACATCTGGATTAGCCCCTCTGGAATTTGTGTCTCTGCCTGTGAACAGGACAAGGAGCTGAGGGGTCACAGTGCAGTGTCTTTCACCCCTTCACTCCTGCCTTGTCAGATCCTGCTCTGATATTTCTATCAGCAGCCGAAATGCACCCTGTGGTTAGAAAGACTTATCTTTAGTCATAAATTTGAATTAGTCCTTTTCTCAGGCTAATTTTAGAATCCAATTATGATCAAGAGAAGATCGTGAAAGAAAAATAACAGGAAAAATTCACTCCAGATCTCCCACTGTGATAGAGCCTGAGCAGCCTGCACCAGTCTTGGCTTAATTGGGAAAAATCCCCGAGTTTATCTTGATTTGTTTTACGTGAGGATTGGGGGATAAGGATGAAGAAACTTCAGTTCTTCTTCAAGATCTAACAGCTCTGACAAGTACATGGAAAACAGATCAGAGGGAAGATCTTACTGTGCCCAGATGGAACAGGAGGGGAATTAGCAAATGGCACATTACCATATTTCTGATGGCATTCCAATCTTCCTGAGAAAGGCAAGGTTTGGAGAGATTCATTAATTAATTTGTGGAGTTTGCAAGACACCTCCTTCTTTCTTGGAACTGTAGACAATAAAGAGCTGCTGCATCTGAACCAGGATCCTGCCAAAGAAAGGATGGAGCCCTTCCCCTTTCAGGGTAGTCAGAGCCTGAATTTGAGGCTGGTGTTGTGTGCTGTGTTAGAGTCCTGCCTGTGGGCCCTGCAGAAAACGTCCCAGAAATTGGGTGGAAAGTGGAGTCCACAATCTGACCAAATCCACGTCTCCCCCACAGAGCAGTTCATGTCCTGTACAAAGTGCACAGACAGAGGCCCCTGCTGAGCTCATCTGGGGCTCTCACAGGGAAAAGGGCAAAGAGACCTTCAACCTGCAGCCCCAAATCCTGGGCTGGGCAACAGCCACAGCCCAGGAGGCTCCAATAAAAGAGGTTTTTAGTCAAAGAGCTCCCTGGAGCTGAGGGAGACATGAGGGCCCTGCCTCAGTGCAGAATTAATTGGTCTCACCCTGTCCTGGAGAGCTGTTCCCACCCCTCTCTATAAACCCTGAAGGATCAGGAGAATTTTAAGATCAGACAAAGACAGCCCTGACAGGGCCAGTCTGGTGACTGGTGAACTGAATATTTTTATTGCCTGTTCAATGCTCTGCCTATTTGGAATTTTAACCAATAAACTTACAAAGTGCTTGGGAAACATTCTCGCAGAAAAAGGAGTCTGTGGAAAGCTCAGTTTTGTCATGATGGCTTCTCTAAAAAAACCCTGTTTTTAAAGTGTGTCAGAAATGCTTAAAGAATTCTGAGAGAGAACCTCCCAGCTCCCTCAGCCACTCCTCGTCCCACTTGTGCTCCAAAATAATCCACACCTCTTCCAGAGTACTCAATTCCACAAATACTTATGAGTGGCTGGCTTGGGGAAGTAGAGAAAAATGGTCTTGAAGTACAGTTGTTGAAACTGAGATCAGTTTTCCAAACTATTTTCAGGGATCTACAATCCTTAACGATCAAAGGAATACGAGCAGCATCCTCATGGAGCAGCACGGACAGAACCTTCCAGCACAGGGAATCAACTGGGAGTTTGCTCCAAAGGAGATGGAATCATCCCTGAATGAAAGGTTCACATTCCCTCCTCTTGGATTACAGCTGGAGTTTGTCTCCGGGGGATAAACCAAATGAAAACCAAACAAAAGTGCTGCTTTCCACAAATCCAGGCTCTGGGAAATGGCATGAGCTGGAGGAGGACCCTGGACCTGAGAGGGCTCAGATGAGGCTTTTGAAGCCACATCAGGGCACAGAAGATGCTGATTGCTAAAATCACCTTTTGTTGCACCCAGTTCTGCCTGGACCAGGCTTTGCCCAGCTCCTGCCTCTGTCCAATATTTATTTTTGCAGTGCTGAACTTTCAGGTCAGTGGAAGAGAAAGGAGTTGTTCCCTGCGCTGGGTTTGATGTGTTAGAGGATGAACCTTGCCCTACCCAGCTCAGGGTGGGATGTTCTCATTAACCCTTAATGGGTTAAAGTCCTGGCACAATTAAATCCCACAGCCCCAAAGCTGGGGCTGATCAACCTCCCCAGAGCAACTAAGGGAGAGGCACCTGGGCTGCCCTGCAGCATCTCAGTGAGAACTGAAAATAAAAGTGCATCACAATTAGTGCCTTTCACAGGAAAAGGTCATTTGTGTCTTTGGTGAGAAAGCAAAGGAAAAAAGTATTAAAAATTTGACAGAGTTCTCCAAACAAAGGGCAGCTTCTCCATTCCAAAGGGCTTTTTGCTCAGATGTGGATGTTACATGAGCAGACAAAACTTTCCAGAATGTTTACTGAGGCTCTTCAAAAATCATTGGTATTAAATATTTCATTTATGCCTGGGTAATATTTGGATATTTGGGAGAGACACTTCAGTTTCCCCAATTCATCTGTGAAGTCTTCACATTTCCTTTCTGATTTAAAGAATGATTTGTATTTTCCTTTTAATCTTGACACACTTTCTTTCCATGAAATTAGAAAACCCCAACCTTAATTTTGAGCAGCATCTTCCTCATCTTTTATATGAGTGAGGATTGGAAGAAATGTTTTAATCTCTGGTTTCATGGCACCAGAGTCAGTGCTGGGGAAAGTGAGTGTTCCCAGAACCTGAGTACAGCACAAGCTCCTGCCAGGGCCTTAAAATTCCATAAATGTGTTAAAAATCCAGCAGTTGGAGCTGGAATGGGGGTTCTAGCACAAGTGAACTGGTGCTGCTGATTTTATATCTTCATTTTACAATTCATTCCTCAGTTTCTTTGTGCATTCACCAAATCACTCTGATCCCTGTTTGATTTGCTGTGATTGAGGCATCAGCATCCCTGTGTCACCACAGGCTGGCAGGTGGTGACAGTGCTCAGCTGTAGGGACAAGCTCCTCCTTGTCCCCATCCCTGACTGCCCTGTTGGGGTCTTCTCCAGCCATTCCCTCCAGGAATGTGGCAGCAGCTCCCAACTAAATTACTGTTGGTATTTCCCTCCCTCCTTAGGGAGGTTTCCCCATGTTCAGGGCCCGTTCAGTGCAGACCACCATGGATAATCCTGCTCTGTGCAAAGCCTCACTCTGTTAATTCCATGCTTAATTCAAACTTCAGGACTAAACTCCCTGAACAGCCACTCTGACCTTGGCACGGAGAGGTTGGAGGGGTGGAAACTCTGTGAGGAGAGGCCCTGGCACAGAGAGGCTGTGGCATCCCAATCCCTGGCAATGTCCAATGCCAGGCTGAACAGAGCTTGGAGCCACTTGGGACAGTGCAAGGTGTCCCTGCCCACATCAGGGGTGGCACTGGGTGGGCTTTCAGGGCCCTTTCAACCCAAACTCATTTCTTTTTCTTTCAATGGTGGCAGGAACTCACTGAGCTCAAAAGAGAGGAAATTCCTCTGAGACATGGAAAGTAAAGACACCCAGAAATGCAGGATTTGATCAGCACTTGGCCCCTACAGGGGCAGGTTTTGGTCAGTGATGCCTTTTCTGTCTGAGGCAGAGTCCAGACCTTCCTAAGCCTGTTTGGGTGATGGAGAGGAGGAGGGGAGTGACACTGTCTTGGTTTGAAAGACAGGTGTCTGCCAAGAAAGACATTTTTTTAAATGGAGAATATAAACCCCCTCCCTCCAAATTATTATAACTGTGAAATTAAGGGGCTCTCAGGCAAAGATATGGGAATAGGAATAACAGTTCTTTACCAGGAAAATTAAAATAGAAATACAGAATTACAGAGAACAAACCCAAAGCAGTGCAGAGTGAGAATCCCAGCTGCCCCGTCAGTCAGTCAGGGGTTGGGGCAGTGCCATCCCATGGTGTCCATCCTCCTGCAGTGACAGATGTGGCTCTGCTGCAGCAGTGCTCCTGGAGAAGGGGCAGTTTTCCTCCCCAGGCCCAGGGATGATGTGCAAGGCTCTGGTTTTCCTCTGGGATCCAGTGGGAAAAGGCTGCTCTGGTGTTCCCAATCCCAGCTTGGATCCGGGTAGGAAATGCTGGGCTCCTCCCCCTGGCTGGAGCATCTCCCCATGGGATGATGGAATTTGATCAGCCATGGCCTGGGACTGCATGGCCATGGACAGGAGAGATCTCCCACAGAGATAATGAACATTGCTCCAACTGGTTTATCACAGAGATGAAGGACATTGGTTTATCTTCATCACAGAGATAAAGAACATTGTCCCACCTGGTTTTACAGAAGGCCTGTTAGCAGAAGAGATCTCCTGCAGGGAGGATGGGCTGTGGGAAGATAAAGAACATTGCCCCAGCTGGGTTAACACCGGCCATGAACAGCAGATATCTGCACTGAGATCAGGATCACTGCCCCACTGGGTTAACAGCTGGTGATAAAATACAGACTTTGGGTCACATCCTGTATTGCAGCCTAAGACAGACACAAAAAGTCACGAAGGCAGAAAGGCTGAGCCAGCACTGCTCCAGGAGAGCCAAACATCTGATCAGGGCATTCCCCCAGGAGACCAAACGTGCAGCCTTAAAGCTGCCTTTACCTGACTCAGACATCCTGGTAACCATTTCTCCACAGCTGTGACAAGTTCTGGAATGTTCCTGGATAGCTGCTCCTAATCCTCCTCCATGCAGATGATGTTTCAGATTTAAACTGTTTGACTTGAGAAGCTGATGTTTAACAAGCTCTTTAATTCTATTGAATTCCGTCTGTGCAATCAAATATTGCTTTGGGGCACTGCAACGTGAAGGATTTCATTATCCTTGTAGGATATGGAGGCATCATCCAAATTATTTCCAACTACAGAGCTGAAATGTTTATTAACTTCTGCTTGTTCTGTGTTGCTGGGCTGGTTTTCGATCCTGGCTGGTTCTGGAGTCACTGGAACTGATTCAGCCTGAAATTTTTAGGATAAAGTTAATGTGCTCTCAGCAGCAAAACAAATTATTTTGATCTGTGCACTTCTTTCCCAAGGAAGAAAATCAGATTGGGAAACCCCAAGGATTCCCCTTATGGATATTTTTTTATAATTTTACTGAAAATCCTGAGCCCTAAATTCATTTGTTTTCTCAGAGGGGGTCTGGAGGGAGATGTTTGAGGAGTTTTTATCACCAAAAAAATTGAATTTAATAAAAATCCTCTTGAGAGTGCTTGGAGGGAAGTGTGAAGGTCCTGGGGAAGGAAGGACAGAAGGATGGAAGGACAGAAGGAAGGCCTATGGTTTTTTGCCTAAAAGGAATTCTCTGCTGGATGGAAGATGTTTAAAGGGAAATATTTAACCCAGAAATTCCCTCTCATAAGCAGACATGGAGGATCCCCTTTGAACAGAGCCACTCCTGTGATTTCCCTCTGAAGGTGCTTTGCAGATGCCAAGTGTTTCATTCCCATCAGAATGATGGGAGAAGGAGAGGAGAGTCCTTCCAGCTCCTGGCTGTTGGTCTGAGAGGGTTTTGGGGGATGTGAGACCTCAGCTTCTTCTGTGGGATTCACCCTGTGTGTGTGATCCTGCTGTTCCCTGAGGGCTTTGGCTCCCATGTGCCTGAAAAACAGGAACCATTCCCACATTTCACTATGAAAATCATCAACTGCTTTGCCTCCTCCTTTAACAGTTGATTTTCCTACTCCTCTCCCCCTCTCCAGAATGAGAAGACAAAAACAAACATTTGTGTGTTTGGTTGACACTCGTTTCATGGGGGCCGGGAGCTGTCAGAGCCACAAGGCAAATGAGCAGCGAGATTCCCTGGAATGGTAATTACAGCCTTTGTGCCTGCTGAGCCGGGGGTTTGAAGTGTAAATGTGCTCTTAAATCAAAGTTGCGTTTCTGAGGCAGCAGTACAGGGACAGGTGTCCGAATGCTCAGTGAGGACAGTTCTGCAGTCCTGGTGAGCAATGAGCTGGACAGGAACCAGCACAGGATCATGGAATGGTTTGGGTTGAAAGGGACCTTAAAGCCCAGTGCCCCCCTGCCATGGCAGGGACACCTCCCACTGTCCCAGGCTGCTCCAGCCCCAATGTCCAGCCTGGCCTGGGACACTGCCAGGGATCCAGGGGCAGCCACTGCTGCTCTGGGCCCCCTGTGCCAGCCCTGCCCATCCTGCCAGGGCACAATTCCTGCCCAACATCCCATCCAGCCCTGCCCTGGGCAGTGGCAGCCATTCCCTGTGTCCTGTCCCTCCATGCCTTGTCCCCAGTCCCTCTCCAGCTCTCCTGGAGCCCCTTTAGACTCTGAAGAGGCTCTGAGCCCTCCCTGGATCCTTCTCCTCTCCAGGTGAGCACCCCCAGCTCTCTCAGCCTGGCTCCAAGGGAAGGTTTGGATGTGACCCTGGAGCTTTGTGCTTTTCTCACAGAATGCAGAAGTTCCTGGTTTGCCCTGAGAAGCTGCAGTTTTCCCAAGGCCTGGGATGAAATCCATCTCCCAAGGGTAACAGCACAGAAGGTGAATGTTCAAACAGTCCCACGTCCCTCTGGATCTGCCCACAAACATCCTCCCCACATCCTCCCCTGTGAGGGGCTCGGGCAGCCCTGGTGGGGTTATCCAGCACTGTGGCTGGAGTGTAAAGAGAGGGAGAGGGTGGTGAGGAAGTGCAGGTGTTTGGCTGAAAGGAGATTTATTTCCTCAGTCTGGTGCTAAATTTGCATCTCTGCTAGTCAAGGTCCTGCTCCTGGCAGGAATCTGCACCTGCAGCTCCTGGCATGGGGGATACCAAACATGAAGCCCTCTTCTCTAAATGCTGCTCCATTATTTAAAAGCTTTTTACTTCAGGTAATTGTTTCAGTCAGATGCTTTTTAAAGCCTTTTTCTCAGACGAACAAGTCCCAAATTAGAAGCAATCCCCAGCTAATAACAGTGATTGCTGCACGGCCTGCAGTGAAGGAGCTGCTGAGGAGTTCGTGGCTCCAGCCCCATCCAGGTCAGCCCATTGCTCTGGGCACTTCCCCTGCTGCCATCCCGACCCACAGCTCCATCCCTTCACCCTTCCTGCTGCCAGCCTGGGGACACGGGGCTCTGTCTCTGCTCTGTCCCTCTCCCTGGGCCCCCATTCCTCTCATGGCCACAGTCCCTTCCCATTCTCTTCATTAGTGTTCCGTGTAATTTATATCCAGAGGAGCCATTGGGCAGGGAATGATGCTTGTGAGGGGCACGGAAGCACTCCAGGAATGCTCAGTGAGGAACTGGGAGTTGCCCCACTGTCATTATGGGCTGGTGCAGCTCCAGCGGCACCAGGGACTGCACTGGGGTTACACTGGGACAGCTCCCGCAGGACCTCCGTGCCTTTGGCCCATGCACATTTGGGAGGCTGGCTTGGAACTGAGCCCAGGTGATTTGGGCACGGATTATCCCTGTCCTGAGCTCACCTGGATCCCAGTGCTGGGTCCACCTCGGGGCTGGGACAGCAGAGCTCGGCCACCTTGAGCACAAACCCTGTCGCCAGCGAGGTCGGGGTGGAGCTGTGGGGGTTTGCAGTCAAACATAGCAATTTTATCCTTTCAAAAATGGCCCAAAGTGTGTCTGATCAACTGCAGGAGTGTGTTTGGCACAGGGGGAGTGTTTGGAAAGGAAACATTTAATCCAAAATCCAAATCTGGTTCAAAAAACCAGAATGACAAAGTGTCATCAGGGGCAGGGAGTGCATGTGAGGCTGCGAGTGCTTTCCTTCCCTCTGTCTCGTTAACTGCTGAGGCTGGAAATCCATCACCATCCCAGGAGCAGCTGTAGGAGACACCTGATAAGGTAGAACAGCAAAGCCATTAACCTGAAGTCACAGATTGCTGTTCTCCTCCTGCTGTAGCTGCTCAGAGCAGGTGACAGGAGGCACAGACAGCTCCTGGCTGCAGCCTCTGATCCCACAGAAGGGAAATGTCACCGCACAGCTCCAGGAGCTGTTTCAGGAGCACCAGAGGTTGTTTCAGGAGCACAGAGAACGTCTCTGGCATGCTGCAATCCGTGTGAGGCTCCAGCAGGGTGATCCCTTTGCTGCTCCCAGCCCTGTGGGACTGAGCCAGGCTGGCAGTGCCACACCAGGGCAGGGACCGAGGAGCCTGAGCCCCTGCAAACTCCTTTTGGCCCCTGTGCTGAATGTGCAGATTCCCAGTGTGGTAGCTGCTCCAGGCTCAGGGCTGGAGTGGGAGGTGTCACCCTGAGTGTCACCAGGGAGCTCCACCCTGAGGGAAGCTTTGAGGGCAGGGGATGAGGATGGAGGTTCCACCCCAGACTGAGGAGTTCTGTCCCTGTGTCCCAGCTGCCACCTGCTCAGGGCAGGATGTGCCCTGCAGGGACATTCCATGGGGGCTCCAGGGCTCCCTCCTGTCCCATTCCTCTGCCAGCCCAGTGAGCCTCACCTCCTGCTCAAAACGGGATTGCAGAAGGTAAAATTGAACAACTGAGGAGAAAGTGTTCCTTGCCATCCCTCGGGAGCACAAAGGCTCTGTCCCTCTGTCAGGAACTGTGCAGGATTTTCCTCTCCCTTCTCCCTTCCATCTGGCATTTCCAAACCAAGGGCATGAGCCATCCCTCCCTGGCCCTGCAAGGGCAGATGATCACCTGGCTCCTCGGAGCTGTCTCCTTGCATCAGCTGAGACTCTACCCCGTGGGCAGCACACGAGTCCACCCCTGTGTCTGTCTGCACAGAGAATAGCAAACATTCCTCTCCCATCAGTGTCAGTGTGACTGCACCGGCTATCCAGGAACATCACTGCCACTTTTAAGTCCCTCACAGGATTTCTGAGCACTGGATTTTACCCTGTAAGATATTGCCATAGCTACTAATTATTAATAACAGCCTGTAGTGAAGGCTGACAGTTGTCTCTGGAGGGAGGGAATGTTCTGTAGCTTTGGGATCCATCCATGCTCTTATTTAGCAACACAACTGAGGTCTCTTGATCAGCCCCTTTCAGCCTGGAGTAAAGCAGGGATATCAAAGAATCCCAGGATGGTTTGGGGTGGAAATGAATTTAAAATCCACCCAGTGCCACCCCTGCCATGGCAGGGACACCTTCCACTATCCCAGGTTGTTCCAAGCCCTGTCCAACCTAGCCTGGGACACTTCCAGGGATCCAGGGGCAGCCACTGCTGCTCTGGGCACCCTGTGCCAGGCTCTCTTCACCCTCACAGAGAAGGATTTTTTTCCCAATATCCCATATAAACCTACTCCCCTTCAGGAGGGTTCAGGAGTTTCACCCCTTCTTTGTTCCTCTTTCCCACTGGCTTTCCATGGCAGGGGTTTGAGGCAGTGCCCTAAAATGCCTTCAGTGTCAGAGGCCTCTTCCTGTGACACTGGGACATGTCCAGTTTTCTCTGACAGTCACCTGGCACAAGGAATCCTTAAAACATGAATCCATCCATGAAGTCTCTGGTGATGCATGACTGTGGAGGGCTGAGAGGGATCCTGTTCCCCATGGACCAATGGAGGGAATCTGTTCTTGGACTCCTGATGATCAGGGCAAGAGCAGGAGATGCCTTTGGAGGTGTAAGAGTCCAACAGGATTTGGAGCTGAACTATTGCAAACAGTTCCCTGGGCTGGAAGGAAACACCTCTGGGGAGGGTGATCATGGTGCTGCTGTTGAAAGGTGCTGGGTTTAATTCCATTCCTGTCTGCTCCCTTTCCCCCCCAAACCACATCCAGGCTTGCCTGGCTGTGGGAGCTGAGCCTGTCCTGTCACAGTGGGCCTGTGATGTGACTCAGGGGAACAGGAGGTGACAGGGCAGGAACAGCCTGATGGGCTGGAGGCTGAAACAGAGGTGGAAGGAGTTATTTTGGGATGGGATGCCAGAAATTCAAGGGGGATGCAAAGCAGAGCTGACAGATTAAAGGGCCAAGCTGCTGCAGAGGAGCCTGGTGACCTTCAAAGCTGCTTTGACTCGTGCCCAGAGCTGAGCCACATGGCACTGAGGGGTTCGTGGCCCCAGGGACAGGTGCTGCTGTTGGGACATGGTGCTGGAGCAGTGGATCCCAGCTGGGGGGCCGTGGCCTGGGACAACCCAGGAGCAGCTCTGGGCTGAGTCTCCTGAGCCACAGCTGCTGAGAGATGTGCCAGGCAATCCTTGCAGTTCCTCTGCATGAGGAGAGGCTGGGCTGGCAGGGGTGGCAGGGACTGGCTGGGCTGGCAGGGGTGGCAGGGCTGGCTGGGGTGCCCATCCCAGACTGTCCCCAACGTGGGGACAAGCAGGAGCTGGGCCCCCACAGTGGGTCTGGGCAGGGCCAGTGACCTGCAGAGAGCAGAACTGGGACAGTTGGGGGTCCTGCACTGGGGGAGGTGACTGCCACACTTTGTGCTCTTGAGTGTCACTCCAAAAGGGATGAATAAACTCTTCTGGTCTAATTGATGGTGAAAAACCTTTAAAAACTGCACTGTTGTGGAGCTGGCAAGGGAAGGGTCATGGTCAGGCACAGGTAGGACATGGTGATTGTGGGGATGATCATGGATAAATAAATTATAAATATTCCCAGTGCAGTGTCCCAGTAACAACTCCATCACCCGTTCCAGTGGATTATTGGATCATCCTGTCCATCCTGCAGGATCAGGGCTGTCAGTGAGATCCCTTTGCTGACTCACTTCCCTGAGGAGAACTTGGTCCACTCAGTCTCAGGTCCAGTCCCAGGCTGGGTCTGAAGGACCATAAGTGAGCAGCTTTGGGCAGGTTTGTGCCTTTGGCCTTGCAGGATCTGCAATTCCAAAGCAACAAAGCACCTGTGGAGCAGCTTTGGGATTTTCTCTCAGTATTAGAGCAGAGCTTGGCACTTCCCATTCCCCCATCCAGCAGTGATTCACCTCTGTGCCCACTCACCTCTCCACAAGTGGCATTCCACAAGTTGGGAAGTGCAGGTGTTTGGGGTGGGGGACACACTAGGTGTGACCAGGCTGCTCCTCAGGTGAGATCCTGAACTTCCCTCTGCCCTGGAAACGCCCAGCACTGCCCAGGTGTGTTCTGTGCACCCCAATCCCAGCGGATTGTTGGGTGTGGGGAAAGCAGGGAGTGCCCAGAGTGTGGCTGGGCAGTTCTGCAGGACTGGGAATCCTGCTGGCAGGAGGAACCCGAGTTCCTGGCAGCAGGAACTGCCAGGGGGTTGAACATTTTGAAATGCACCTTTAGGGTGATGCAAAGTGATGGGCAGAAAAAGAGGAGGTGTTTCACCAGAGGCTTCTGGGAACCCCAAATCCCAGAGGATTCCCATGACAGGAAACAAGCAGGATGTGCCCAGAGTGCTGCAGAGGGTGAGGAAATGGAAAATTGGGTTTTAGTGGCAGCTCTGGCTGTGACGTCTCCTGGTGAGCATGAGCCAGGGAAGACTCTGCTTGTGGACAGCAGGGAGGGAAATTCTGCTGCTTTGCAATGAGCTGGAGTAGAAAGATCTGGAAGGCCTTGGGAAGGATCCTGCTTTCATTCCCAGGCAACAAATCCCATTTCCAGTTCCTCAGTGGTGTAAGAACCTACACTGTCAAACAGACTCCCAGCCCAGCCAGGGAAGTGTCACCGGCCCCAGCCCCTCCCTCTCCCTCTGAAGGTGACAAGAACATTTCAGCAGAAGAGTTTCCTGCTCAAACTTGATTTCCAATTTCATTTCCATGTGGGGAACAACAAGTGGGAAGTGACTCTGCAGCTGGAGCAGCTCCTCTACAGGGCTGGGGAATGTCCCTGTGCTGGCAGAACGAGCTGGAAACCTCAGCCCAGAGAATGGGGCTGAAAGAAAGGGAGAATATTTCCTAGAGAGCACAAATACTTACAATATTTATTTTTTTTTATCCCAGATGTTCTTTTCCTTGCTTTATACTTTCTTTGTTTACATTATCTTTGAAAATTAAATCAGTAGAAAAAAAAAAACTTTTTTTCCCCCAAATTCTTTTTTTTCTTGCTTTGCATTTTCTTTTTTGTTCCAAAGCTCCACAAATATAAGAAGTGGATTTCACTGGTTTCATTTTGCAATGAGAGAGCAAAGCAATTCCACTTGATTTAAAGGAAGCAGTAGCTGGGGTAATGATCACAGAAAGAGGCTGGAATTACTCAATGAATAAAGTGGAACATCCTGTTCCACTCCCATTAGATTTGGGGCACTTTGGGGATGGCTTCGCAGGGATAACACGAGTTACAGGAGCCTGGAGTGGAGCACGCTCATCGTGGCTCTGGCAGAGGTGTCCTGCCACAAATCCTGAGTCTGTTGGGAGACTCTCCAGGACTTTATTCCAGCAAAATCTCTCTGCTCACAGACAAAATACCCTGGAATAAAATTAACTCCACTCCCTTCTGCAGTAGGCACAAGCAAACAAACTATAATTCCTTGGTTTTGCAATTCCAGGGGTCAGTTGGAAGGGGTTTGTGGGAGAGGTGAGTGTCCTGAGCTGTGCAGGTGCTAGGAATTCTGGATGAGGAGCCTGGAATTCCCTGGGAGCCCCTCTGTGCTCCCACGCCTGATGGAGACAGTTCCTGTGGGGTGGGGAAGGGGGGCCTGAGGAGTGTTCTGTCACACCTGAGTTCAGTGGCTTTTTTGCTTTTTGGGGTCTCAGGTTTCCTCCAAACTCTGGCCTGGGATGGAAGTGGTGCCTGCCCAGGGGGATCCTGCTCCAGCTGTGCTGCTCCAGGACAGAAATTCCAGTGGGATTTGGGACTGGCTGAGCTGGTGGTTTGTGTTCCCAACTAATTTGCTGAGATTTAATTTCCTACAGAGCTCTATGTCTCTCCTGAGAAGTTTTGGCCTCATTTCTGTGACCTCTGAGATGAATTCCTGGAACAATTTGAACATTTTTGTTAAGGTACAGCAATGCTGACATTGTTCCAGCCCTTCCAGTGGTCAAACAGTAGCTCTGGAGAGCTCAGCCAAGTGTTTCCCAGCTCCTGCCAAGTGTTCCTCCCTCACTCCTGCACCTGGGATGAGATGCTGCTGGGCATGGAAGGAAATGTTTTTAGCTCCTGTGTCTCACTTCAGGTAAATTCACCAGGAATACAGGGGTAATTCTGTTTGTGAGGGACAAGGGGTCCAATCCAGTGGGTGCTAAAATTCCTGCCGGTCCCCTCCTGTGGATATGAGGACTGGGATCACCTGGGAGCACTGGGCACTAGGCCAGGCTCCCACGGGCTTGGGGACAGCTTCTTTGTGCTTGTGCAGTCCTACAAAATCAGCAGCACCCGGAGCTGGTCTGAAGAAAGTTCTGTCCCCCCAAAATCCCTGAAAGTTCACTTTTATCAACAATCTGTCTGAAGTCATTTGGAGTAGACACAATTGTAGGGGAGTTCCAGGAGTCCTGCCCAGCACTCAGGCTCGGTGAGGAAGGTGGGACATTCATCAAGAGCTCCCCCAGTCCTGCCCAGCAGAGCTGTGACCCTGCCTTGGGGAGGGCTGGTTCCTAAACCCCAGAGCCTGGCAATGGGCTGGGAAGTGGGGAAGGGTTTACAGCACCCTGTGGGATTTCTCCCCACCAAGGGGGCTCGTGGGGAGGCCCAGCATCCTCAGGTGAGGTTGAGGGCCAGCATGACCTGGAAAATTGCAATTTATCTCCTAGAAAGGACAGATGCAGGGGGAATAAAAGTGTTTCATGTTTGCTGAGACTGGTTCCTTAAAAGGTTTCTGAATTCTGGGGCTGTTTGCTGGACTCCAGGGCTCAGGAGGGAGCCAAAGCCACCAGGTGTGAGAGCTCAGGTGTGTGAGAAGAGGTGTGTGACACAGGTGTGTGACACAGGTGTGTGGGCTCAGGTATCTGCACTCAGGTGTGTGAGGTGTGTTACCACAGGTATATGAGCTCAGGTGTGTTCCCAACCTGGCAGGAGCAGCAGCTCTGTAATTATCCCCACCCCACCTGTGCCCACATCATCCCTTCCCTTCTTCCACGGGGAGGAGAGCAAACTCCCAGGAAAAAGGAGAGGAAAATCCCAGCACTCCCCCTGGCCCACCTGGGAATGCTGCTTGTTCCCTCTGGGAGAAGCCCCTGCAACTTCTTTATTCCCCTATTTTTGCCCAGCCCCTCCAGTGCCTCCTCGTGCCTGTGGGAGCCACACACAGTTGAGAACACAGCCAGAGGATTTGGGTCCAAAGGGAGCACCAGGAGCTGGATCCCAGTGCTGTCCCTGCCTGGTCCCAGTGGCACCAGTGCTCCCAGCCCTTCTGGGGATGCTGTGTTTGATCTTCACCCTCAGGCAGCCAAGAACAAAACCTTTGGTTTAAGGCCTTCAGGTGCAGGGCTGTGGCCTTGAGTTATTTCATGAGCATTAACTCCAGGTCATTCACAAATATCAGATCTGAGAATGTTGGTTGGAGCACAACCCTTCCCCAAATCCTGTCCCAGGCACATCCCAATCTGTGTAGGGCAGAGTGCTCCCGTTTCTATCCTGCTCTTAAAGGGCAGGGAGTGCCCAGGCTTGGGAGTTAATTGGCAATTAATTAACTTCGGGTTAGAAAAAGACCAAGCATTAAAAGAACCTTTGCTAGGCCTTTCCCTGAGTGAGTCCTGCTGTGCCCGGGGGCTCTTTTGGGAAGGACAAAAAACTGTGGGTGATGGACACGCTGGGCTGTGGGATCCCAGTGATCCTGGTGGATCCAACCACAGAACCAGAGCCCTGAGATGATGAGGCCACCTTTTCATAGTGACAAACTCAGGGAACTGGCAGAAACTGTAGTTTTTAATTTTTTTCCTACACTTGATGACAAACAGGAGAGCCCAGGGGATCTGCTCAGGTGAGACCTCACCTGCAGAGCTGCTCCAGCCCTGGGCCCAGCACAGGAGGGACCTGGAGCTGCTGCAGAGAGCCCAGGGGAGGCTCCAGGATAATCCCAGGGATGGAGCAGCTCTGCTGGGAGGAAAGGCTGGGAGAGCTGGGAATGTTCACCTGGAGAGGAGAAGCTTTGGGGTGAGCTCAGGGTGGCCTTGCAGGGCCTGAAGAGGCTGCAGGAAACACAGAGAGAGACAATTCCCAAGGGATGGAGGGACAGGACACAGGGAATGGCTGCCACTGCCCAGGGCAGGGCTGGATGGGATTTTGGGCAGGAATTGTTCCCTGGCAGGGTGGGCAGGGCTGGCACAGGGTGCCCAGAGCAGCAGTGGCTGCCCCTGGATCCCTGGCAGTGTCCCAGGCCAGGCTGGACAGGCCTTGGAGCAGCCTGGGACAGTGGAAGGTGACCCTGCCTTGGCAGGGGGGGCACTGGGTGGATTTAAGGCCCCTTTCAACCCAAGCCATCCTGGAATTGTGTGATCCTCTGAGACTCCTGAGAGGAGGCAGGAGCTGCTCCCAGCTCCCAGCAGGGGAATCCTGGGCAGGTCCCAGCCATGGGGATGCTGGGGCTGAGTCTGGGCCTCCCTCACTGCTGAGCTCTGCTCAGCTCAGGGACTGAGGCAGCTCAGCCCAAATCCCTTTGATCAGGACTTGCCTGAAGTCTCCTCGCAGCAGGAGAACTTCCTCAGCTTAGAGAGGTTCCTGTGACTGTCACTGCCAGCAGCCAGGCCACAGCTCTGCCCCTCCCTCCCTTCCTCCCTCCCTTCCTTCCTTCCTTTCTTCCTGGTATCCTGGAATCCTTCCTGGAATCCTTCCTTCCTTCCTTCCCTCCTCCCTCCCTCCCTCCCTCCCTTCCCCAGGAGCTCCAGGGAGGTGTCCCAGGCAGGCTCAGAGCCATCCTGGCTGTCCCCAGGGACATCCCCTGAGTGTGACCTGCCTGCTGAGGGTCTCCTGTCACCTTCAGGAGTCAACTGCGAAATTCAGCACTGGGGTTTTGTGCACAAAACTCCTCCTGTGTCTCTAAACTCCCGTTTCCAAGTCATTACCTGGATCAAGGACAAGGCTTTATCTCTAACCTGAATTTCTGCTGGCTCTATCATTTCTTTTCTGCTACCCTCCCCCTGTTCCTGCTGAGGGAATGGGAATATGGAAATGGTGGGAAAATCAGCTTTGGGTACCAAATTATTCCTCCCCCTCCAGAGCAGTGAGAAAAGGTGACGGAATCCAGAATTTTTGAAGGGATGACTTTATTGACCTATTTGGTTTGAATTCAACCCTCTTTTGAATGAGGGAATGGCTGGAGCTGTGCCAGGGGGTTTGGGATGGGGATCAGGGCAAGGTTCTTCCCCCAGAGGGTGCTGGGCACTGCCCAGGCTCCCCAGGGAATGGTCCCAGCCCCGAGGCTGCCAGAGCTCCAGGAGTGTTTGGATGCACAGGGTGGGATTGTTGGGGTGTCTGTGCAGGGCTGGGGTGGGACTGGATGATCCTGGGGGTCCCTTCCAGCTCAGGATATTCCATGACTTTGTGAATTCAGACCTAGAGATAAAGAGCCACAGCCCTTCCAGGATTTGCCTTTTCTGTTAAACCTCTCCAGAGTGACTCCAGCAGTTTCCAGCTGGGTGAGAAAATCGACTCCATAAATACATTTGTGAGCAGCCCTAGGGTGCAGAAAAATCCTCTCCTTAAGGGCCAGACTAGCTACAAAAAACCCCAATAGCCTGGAAAATGAGGAGATGGCTGTGGAGCAGTGACCCAGCCACAGCAGCAGGGATTAAGGAATATCTCTAATTTTAAAATTAATTTCAGATTCATAAAATGGTGTTAATGGTCTTGAGGGTGCAGTGGGCTGGATTGTCCTTCCCAGTCCTATATAAATCATCTTGTGAGCTCTCTTGGGACAAAGGAGCCCTGGAACAGGTGCTTTAGTTATGATCTTTTGTTGTAATGGAATTATGGCAGAGTCTGGAGAAGTCCAGGCTCTGAGCCAAGGAGGAGTCACACAGGGCTGGGCATCTGCCACCCAACCTAAGGCTCCTTCAGTTCCAGCTCCTGAGAAAAAAGCCTGAGAAAAGCAGGAAGCAATAAATCCCTGGAGCACCCAAGGACAGAGGGGGGCTCCCTGTGTGCAGGCTGAAATCCCTCTGGGAGCACATCCCTCCCTGCTGCCTCTGGATGTGGAATCTAAACAGGCTCCTAATGAAACACTCCAGTTAAGGGTCTGGAGCTCTGCAGGATGCACTGAGATCAAAATCCCCTTCATCCTCAGCTGCAGCAGCCACGTGGAGGTTCCTTTGTGCCTTTTCCCAGCTCTCGTGGCCACAGGTTCCCTTCAAAGCACCTTTAATTTGCTCCACTCACGTTCTGTGCCTGGGTTTAAAGCTCTTCCCACATGCCCTGTTCCAGCCTCAGAAGTTTTCCAGAGGGTTCATGGGCTCAATCTGTTGCTGCAGCCTCATTTGCATACATTTTGCATTTTGCCTGGGATGTTTAAAGCCACCAGCTCATTAGCAGGACTAATTTGGGCGCTGGCTGTGTCAGGCTTTAATGCAGAGATGCCAGCCTGGGCCTGGCAGGTTAGAAAATCCCTGCCCAGGGAAGAGACACCCTGTGGGTAGCATGGACATGGGGGATGGGGGTGGGTTCAGAGCAGTTAGGGAGGGTCAGCACAAGGTTTGGGAAAGTGGGAATGTTCAGGGGTTTCCAGGGAACCAGAGAGGTTTTGGAGTTCCTTTTCCCACTCCAGGCAGGGTTTCCTGGGCTCAATCACTGTGCATTTGTCCAGACTCTGTTTATGGCTCTGATGGAGCATCAGCACCACCCTGGACCCTCCAGAGCTCCCTGGGAATCTCATTTAGGATTTCTAACATTTCTCCTGTTCTCACCAGATGTGACTCCTTGTCCTACTCATGGAGCTCTGTCCCTGTCCCTCTGCAGCAGCTCTCTGGGTATTTGCAGCTTTTTCTCTCTGTCCTTCTCTCCCTAATATTCCAAACCCACTCTCTGACAGTGGGAGGCCTTTTCTCTGTGTCCTGTCACTCCATCCCCTGTCCCAAGTCCCTCTCTATGCCACAATTAAGTCACAAAACTTCTCTTGCCCAGGCCCTGCCTTTATTTTCTCCACACCATTTTCCAGAGCTGCCTTGTGCCATCCAGGAGAGCATTGCAAGAATTAGTTCTGGGAAATGTTCTCATCCAGGGGTTTGGAGAACAAAGCTGTGTTGTCCATGAGGGACATGATCACAGGGTCAACTAATAGAGAAAAATGTCATCATTTTCCTTGGGCTGGGGAGTTTTTCTCCATTCACTGTTGGCCCAGTTTCCTGTGAGTGTGGAATACTCTGAAGACAATGGGGTCACACCAGCAGAGAAGCTTCAAGTGGAAGTGGGAAATTGGGTTCCATCAGCAATTCCCAAAGTTCTGGGGCCATCCTTTTAAGAAGAAATAATGCTCAAATTCCCTCAGGATGCAAAGTTCAAATTATGCTGCTGCTTCTTTCCTTCTTCCTTGTGCTCTGTTCCAAATGAGTTCATGTCCCATAAAATAAAGGCACTGATGGAATCCCAGCAGCTGCTTAGAGCTGAGCTGGACTTGCCAAAGGCCCTGGCAGTAATTACCTTGTTACTGCTCCAAAGCAGGAGAAGAATCTTGATATATTACGAGAAACAGCTTAAATCACTGGGCCTCCAATCCCTTCAGGCAGCATCAGCTTAAACTTTTGATTTGAACACACACAAAGTCTCAAAAGTTAAAAAAAGACAATAAAAAATGCAGGTTTGTGGCATGGGAAGTGTCACAGAGCTCTGCTGGAATCTTTGCTCCGAGAGATTCCCCTTCCCTGCCAACTCTGGTTCATAAACCCTTGGCTCTGAATCAGCTGAACAGAACAAATGATTTAAAAATGGCAATATTGGCCCATTGCTCCCTGTCCCACCATGCCAGCCACAGCTGCTGCCAGGGACTTGGGAGCTGAGGCCACTTCAGCTGCACCTCAGACAGTCAGGTGGCACCAGAAGGACGGGATCTTTTCCCACAGGATCTGCCCAAACCTTAATTTCTGACAGAGCTGAGGCAGCAGGAAACATCTGCAATTAACATAAAATAATTGTGTTCATAGAAAGGGACCAGATGGGCTCAGGATGTCCTGAGGCCTCACAGTCCAAGGGAGCAGCTCTGTGGGGACACGGTTGTGCAAAACCAGGAAAAATCCCAACAAAAGCAGGGTGTAAAACCAGGAAAAATCCCAACAAAAATAGGGTGCAAAACCAGGGTGATCCCAACAAAAGCAGAGTGTAAAACCAGGGTGATGCCAAGTCCCAGCAGCCTCACAGAGATCAGCTTTCACTTCCTCAAACATCCCCAACATACAAAATTTCTCATGAAACATTTGTTTGGAAGGTTCCCTAAGTTCAGGTTGATTCTGAACTTTCCTTGCAATGTCTGAAGCAGACAGGGTTCTTTATTAATGAGTCCGGCACCCCCTCACCCCAAGGGCACATTTCCTCAGGGAGCCTCTGCTCCAGAGGAAGAGATGGAATTCCAGATGGAATTCAGCTGGATGTGACCCAGGGGCTGCAGCTGAGGGGACATGGAGTAGCTCTGGCTCCTGCTCACCTGGGGGGCCAGGCAAGGATCCAGGTGAGCCCTCCAAATAAAGGCACACCTGAAGGGTTCCTGCTCCAGCCAGGGCAAGGCAGGCAGAGAACAGAGGCTGTGTGGGAATGGAGAGCCCCAGATCCATGGAATGCTTTGTTGAGCAGTGCTGAGCACCAGAACAGAGGCTCTGTGGAAAAGCAGAACCCCAGCCCAGGGAATGTTTTGTTTGAGCAGTGCTGAACGTGAGGAGGGAGAACAAAGGAAGGAGCCGTGACAAGGCTCCCCAGAAGCAGGAGTTAAATATAGCCCCTGGATTTTCTCATTATCAGAATTGGGAGCTGAGCTAAAGACAATCAAATCTCATGCTCTGATGCAAGAGCTGCTGCAGGCAGCTGGAATGGGCCTCTCCCTCTGCCATGGCTCTGGTGGAAGTGTTGGAACACCATTAGTAACCAGTAACTATTCCTGATCATTACATTCAGGACACTTGGCTTCAGTTCCTGGGCCAGGACTGATCCTGTCTGGCCACAGGCAGCCCTTTTTCCTGCTGCATTCCTGAATTTCTCCCTCTTAGGAAAGGAGGCAGAGGAACTAATCTTGAAAGCAGCATCAGGAGCTGAGGGTTGGCAAGGCCGGGTGCTCATTAGTGAGGGATTATGAGGGTTTGGGATTTGCTTGTCCAGCACTGCAGGGGCCTGGCATTGTGAGATCCAAATTCATGGAAGCAGGAATTCACCTGGAGCTGCCTCTTCACAGCTCTGCCACAACCTCCATGCCTGGAACCAAATCCATCCAACCAAAGTGGCTGTAAATTGAGAAGAGGGAGCGAAGCCCAGAGTGAATAAATGGCGGTGGTTTGTGCAGGGCTGATCCTGTTGCATCCCTCAGGGAAGGCTGGCACTGAAATTTGCTCTCTGCAGCTGCAGTTCCAGCTCTGTGAGCCCTCAGTGACCCCTCTCTCCTCCCCAGTCACAAACCGATGGCACCATCAGGAGAGAGCCCAGCTGGGGACAGCAATTTGCTCCTCATTAGGGCTGAAACTGCACATTCCTTCCCGAAGTGTGCCCCGGGAGATGTCAGGTGCCATTACTGCATTTCCAAAGGGAATGAATGCAATCAGCAGAGGCTGGAATGCTCAGGGCAAGGGCAGGGGAGGGGACAGCCTTCTGCAGCTCCCTGCTCCAGGGTGACTGCAATAAAGTGATGTTGGTGTTTATCTCAGCCTGGTCTGGGAGCAGTCCTGGATCCAGGAGCTGGATCAGAGCATCCCCACACCACGCTGTGTTTAGGGGCACAGCAGAGACCCCAGGAATGATTATCCCTGCACAGCAAACTCCTCTGGATGTCTGCCCCCTCCTGCTCCTCTTGGCACTACTTGGATGGGCCCCTGGGGAATCCCTGTCCCTCGGAGCTGGGCTGGATTGGGATCTCCCAATGCTGCCTGCAGGGAGTCACTGAAGGCAGCAGGATCCAGGGCTCCCTGGAGTCACTTCAGGAGGGATCTGAGTGCCAGAAGTGCTCAGAAATCCTTTAATGCCTGTGCTTTAATGGGAACGGCTGTGGGATTCCCTCCTGCAGGAAGGAATGAGCAGAGACAGGCAGGGGTTGGGATCCAGGGCTGGCAGGGAGGCACGGGGGGGAATCGAGTTCTGGAGGACCTTTCTCCAGAGGTGGGAGATTCATTTCAGAAAATTCTCTGTGAGAAGTGGCTGATGGAGCTGGGAGGAAGCTGCTGGCCCAGCATGGAGTGTGTGGGGACAACAGGCTCCTGGTGTTTCACAGGCATCCCTCATGTTGCAGGGGTGATCCAGGAGTGCAGAGGGCTGGAGGATTCACTGACTGAAGTGAGACAAGACACATGAAGAGGAGAAACTTCGCAGAGTGTGATTGCAGGGAAAATAACCCCCTGGCAGAGGAATTGCACCGAGTTGGGCTGGCAGGGCCAAGGCAGGAGCTGGGCCGTCCCTCCTGCCATTCCCCCGGGAAATTCCTTCTGGCCAGTCCTGGAGAGGTGCAGCCCTGAACAGAAGTTAATTAATTTACAAATTGCACTATTCCATTGTTCCAGCTATGGATCAGTGGTGGTGGTTGTGGCAGGGTGGGTGCAGCTCAGGGTGAGCAGATTTCACATCAACATCACAAAAACAGGCAGAGCTCTAGGCTTTGTGTCCTGGCCTTTGGAGCTGCTCCCATTTACCAGGAGGATTCTGGATCCAGAGGGGGTCAGTGTACTGAGAGCTGCCAGAGCACCCTGAGGGATACAAGAGGGGCACCAGGCTCCTAATCCAGGTTTTTCCAGCCTGGTTCTCCTCTTCCACACCTCTCACATCAACAGCACTGGGGTCTGCCTCTACCTTTAGCACAAGGACATTTCCTCACAGCTGGAAGCTCCAGGGACAATGGGGCAGTTTGAAATCCTCTCTTCCCTTGCTGAGAGCTTTTCTTTAGGTCTTTCCTGACTTTCCATTTTCCCCTGTTGCTGTTCCTGTATCCAGTTCCCCATTTTCAGCTCTGTGCCCCTCTGGCTGAGGATGAGCTGAATCCCAGAGCCCTCTAAATCAGCCCTCTGGTTTCTGGGCCCTGGATCCTCCGGGCAGCTCCAGCCTGGAGCAGATGCTGCACTTCCAGATGCTGGGCAAGCTCAGAGACCCAAGCAGCTCTCACAGCTCCCTGGGACTGATCCCAGCTTTGGGATTGATTGAGCCAAATTCAGCAGAATCCGGATGTCTTTGGGCACTGGGGAGTGGCAGCAGCTCAGAGTAGATCAGCTCTGTCCAAGCTGCTCTTGGCTTTGATCTGAGCAGCTCCGTGAGGTCTGGGGGCTCCAGTGAAATCCCTGGGAGCACAAAGCTGTGAACTCCTCAGAGCAGGAAATGCTGGTCCCCCTTCAGTGACCAGCCAGGCAAATCCCATTGCCAGGTGGATTTTCATAGGAACAATCCCCCTAAGCCCACAGGGACAGCCAGAATTCCCTTTTGGAAGGGTTGGATTTTCCCCAGACCAGGCTTTGAGGCAGCAGCATTATCCTTTATTAGATCACGGGGAGTTGGGAAAAGCAGAGGAGCTTTCAGGCACGCTTGCCATCATTCAGGAATAGAAGCATCAGATTTGAAATCTGAATCGAGCTGGGGATGATTGCTCAGAGTTTAATTAGGGATGTATCAGTTGGTTCATCTCCCAAGGAAGGCGGAGGTGGCAGGGATGCAGGGAGATGGTGCTGGCTGTAGGGAGAGATGTGATCACACGTTCATCTCCTGGGAGGAAAATGGATTGAGTCAGTTTAGAGCCTGGAGAGCACAGGGAGCTCCTGCTGGAATCACTATTTTCATGTGAGCCCTGCTGAGTCAAATCCCTGCTGCTGGAGGGGGCAAGAGCCTGGATCTCCATTCCGAGAGGAGAGGAGAGGAGAGGAGACCCCATTCCTGCCATGGTTACTCCCGTGCTGCTGCACTATTTGCTCTGCAGGGAAGGATTTCACCGCTGTCTCCAGCCTGCCTGAAATCCATTCTATCCCTGCACCCTTTCACAGCCTCGCCCCTGCCTTTCTCAGCTTGCCAGGGAAGACAATACCCTTCCCACTGCCTGTGTGCCAGCACGGATTATTTTGGGAATGTGCACCATGGAATGGAGCAGGAAATGATGGACTGCCTGGAGAAAGAGTGACATTTCCTTAAATCCTTCAAAATGTTTCATAAGAATTCCCAAATACTCTGTTCAAACCAGCCCAGGCTGATTGTTGTTAATATTCCACAGAGAAACCTCACATTTATCTGTGTGTGCCACTATGGGACTTCTGTAGGAAGTTTTTCCAGAGGAAGAGAAGGTGGCACAGGTCACCAAAAATCCAGTTTTCAATTTAAAAGAATTAAATTCAGTCTGAACGTTGAGCAGGACCAGTTGGGGCAGCAGCAGGGCTGACCTGCCCTGAGATGCTCGGGTGATGTTTCCCTGGGCTCTCACCCTGAGACTGCTTTGGGCACATTCCCAATTTGAGCCCTTCAAATCACAGCTCAAATCCTTGCATTCCCAGAGTAGTAATGAGGAAAGTACCCCAGGGGCACTCGAAGCAAGAGTCTTCCTTGTAAAGGAATTTTGGTTGGAACAAGGCCCCACATTTCCTGGCCATTGGTTTGCTTTTCTTCCTTATTTTCCCACAAAGCTTCAGATCTGCTGTGAAAAATCAAAGGATTCTGATGCATTTTTTAGCACAATTTCAAATCTTATGCTAAATTCAAAGCAGCTCTGGTGTTGCTGCCTTCCCTCCTGCCTGGCACATTAGAACAGTAACCTGGATCTTGTTAATGTTTGCTTATTCCTAATTTTGTCCCTGGTTTTTAGCAGCTGCCTCACCTTTTGTTCCCTGATTTCCCTTCCATTACCTCTGCAGCAGATAATCAACCTCCTTGGGAGCTGCCCTCCCTGATGAATCCTTCTCTTCATCACTCCCTGAACCCAAAATCCCAGTCTGGGTTTGTCTGTGGAGGACAAAGCCCAGCTCCAGCAGCTCCCCATCAGGGAGGGTTCTGGGCAAATGTCTCATTTTTAGTTTTGATTTTGCTCTTGTTCTTTCATTACCTTAAGAGCACTTTCCCAGCTTGACACCCTTTAACTTGGCTGCTCAGAATATTCCTGGTATTTAACTTCAGCTCAGAGCAGAGCAGCTTTTTTTCTCTTCTACATCTTATTTTTCATCCCAGATTTGCCCTGAGCTGGGACTTGCTGTGAAACTTTGGGGTCAGACCCCACATCCAGGGACCCGTGCCCCAGGTCTGCAGCCCAGGAGCTGTGAGGCAGTGCCAGGTGTCCATTTCTGGGTGGATTTCCAGCTCTTGGCATTCCAGTGCTGTCACAGGGTCCTTCCCCAGCCTCCTGTGGCCCCGTGGAATCCCTCCTGGATTCCCATTCCTTGCTGCCTGCTCGGCCCTTGGCTCTCATTCTGCCGTGGAAGGAAATGGCAAAGGCTAAGCAGGATCACACAGGGCTGGGGTTCCTGAGGGTTCTTCCAACCAGGAGCACTTTGGGAACATCTGACATCTTGAGCTCACATCCATGTTGGATTCCAGGCTGACACAATCATGGAATCACAGAATCCTGGAATGGTTTGGGTTGGAAGAGCCCTTAAAGCCCAGTCAGTGCCTGGGGGGAGGACTGGGGCTCATGGTGACAGATTAGGGCTGCAGAGGCATCCCAAGGAAAGCCTCAGGATGGGGAGCACAGAGCAGCTCCCTGGCAGCTCAGCAATCCATCAATCAACTCAATCAATCCATCAATCAACTCAATCCATCCATCCATCCACTCAATCAACTTCATCCAACACATATGGTCAGGATATAAAAATTTCCAAGCTTGTGTGCCAGAGCTGAGATTCCTGAAAAGCAGGGATAAATAACAGCCAAAAAAAAAAAAAAAACCATAGAGAAATTAAAAACCAAGTGATGGTCCAGCTTCCTCCATGATTTAATTCCAGCCTTTTCTCCTGGCCCCAGCCTGTGTCTGAAACATTTATCAGGGCTTGATGATGGTTTGCAGTTTTCATTTGTGCTTTATTTGCCCCAGGAAAGCTCAGCTGTGAGCCCAGCACGGGGCTGTTCGGGGGCTGGGGGAGGTTTCCAGCTGGGCTCACAAACAGATGAGAAGGGAGATGTTTTGTTTAAGGTCACCCAATGAACCAGGGCCCTTCTTGGAGACACAGCTCAGTGGGCTTGGCAGGGGGATGAGGTTTCATCCTGCAAGGCAAAGCTTTGCCAGGCTCCAGTTCCCTGTCTGCCTGCTGGCAACTGGAGAGGGGGCCTGCACCAAATGAATGGGATGGATTTGGGCATAAATCTGCTTTGAGTGGGGTCACCCTTTGGAGACCCAGAGAAATGTCCCCATCAAGGGCTGCTCTGCCATTACAGCCACACTCACTTGGCATTGCAGTCAGGCAGTCAAAATCCACCCTCCAAAGGATTCCAGGGAATCCCAGAAGCTCCTGAGCTGGGAGGAACCCACAGGGGTCATCAACTGCAGCTGCTGGCCCTGCCCAGACACCCCAAAATCCTGCCCTGTCCCTGCCCAAACCCCTCCTGCCCCTGGCAGCCTTGGGGCCGTGACCAGGACAGGAATCAACAGGACAAAGCAGGCACAGGGCTGGTCAGTATTCCAGGGAAACCCAGGGAACTCCTGCACTGTGAGGGTGCCCCAAGCTCACTGAGATCAGTCTGGAAATGCTGCTGGTGGAGCCATCATTACTGTGCTTGGCAGAGGCAGATTTGGGGCTGAAGGAATGATTTAGGAGCAGATTTTATCACTCGTCCAGGCTGCTCAGTGCATCCTGAGGTGAAACCCTTCATGTAGGAATATAAATAATTACGGAATTTAAGAGAGCTCAGCCAAAAATGAAGGCAAAGAACAAAGAAAAAAGCGTTGCTGGAGTGTTTTGTTTCGTAACAATTACAGAATTGAAATTATTTATTGCATTTCTACATTCATGTTCAATTCACTTGATTATTGCTGTGGAAAGGAAACTTGAAACTTCCCATTTCAGCCTTTTCTAAACAAAATTTTGAGTGGGTGTCCAAGATCCTCCCATTCACACACGAGGAAACAAAAAGCAAAGCAGGAAGCTGCAATTTGAAAGTTAAATGAAATAATTCCTTGCAGACAGTACAGAACATTTCACTTGACCTGAAAGAAATGTTGTTGGAGAGTTTATCTTGCCAGGAAGGAAAAAGAGAAAGGAAGACATAAACAAGAACTTTTTTTCTCTGTTTGGGTGGTTTTCAGTGACCTGACCCAGGAGTTATTTCTGCAGCTCTGACCACAGAATTCCAGACACGTCCTGGCCTCAGTCCCAGGATTCACTCCTGTTCACAGGTGCTGTTCCTCCTCTGGATGGAAGAGGGATCCCTTCACCAGCCCAGGGTTGAGCAGATGTGTGTAAACCCTGCTGCAAAGTGGGAATAATGAGACCCTCCCAAAGGCTGCAGTGACTCCTCTCACTGGAAAAAAATCCTTTGGTTTGGATTTTAATGTTTGTGTTATTGCCCAGTTACTGCAATCCCAGCTCCTCTTGGAAAGGTCATCTCTGTCCTTTACTGCAGCTCCAGGGGGGCCTGCAAAGGGTTTTCCACAGGGAATAAGGTCCTGTGCTGGTCACTGCTCAGGACTCAGCTCCTGTCCCCTCCAGCTGGGCTGGGCCAGGAAAGGCCAGAGAGATCTCACTGCTCCCTGCACTGCCTCTGGGACTGGACAGAGAATGAAGGGTCCCAGAGCTCCTGGAATTGGAGATTCTGGGATTGGACAGGGAATGAAGGGTCCCAGAGCTCCTGGAATTGGAGATTCTGGGATTGGACAGAGAATGAAGGGTCCCAGAGCTCCTGGAATTGGGGCAGGTCAGGCAGCAGAGCCAAATTGCTGCTCTGCTCCCATTCCTTGGCCCAGCAAATCCCCGTGAGTGGCAGCCAGGGGAGCTCAGCAGAGTTCTGGGAGATCACTGGGTGGTTTGGGTCAGAAAAACCTTTGGGACCATCGGATGCACGTGTTAGGTTGGGCTGAAGTGCCCTGGTGATGTCACACAGCAGGAGGGGAGCTCTGGCAGGGGCTGTCCCAGCACAGCCCACACCAGGGGATGCTCTGGGATTTGTCATCCCTGGAAATCCTGAGCTGGAAGGGCCCCCCAGGATCATCCAGTGCCACCCCAGCCCTGCACAGACACCCCAACAATCCCACCCTGAGCATCCAAACACTCCTGGAGCTCTGGCAGCCTCGGGGCTGGGACCATTCCCTGGGGAGCCTGGGCAGTGCCAGCACCCTCTGGGGGAAGGACCTTTCCCAAAATCCAACTTGACCCTGCCCTGTCCCATCTGCAGCCATTCCCTGGCTCCTGCCTCTGGTCAAGCTTTGAATTTTTAACCCCTGGGCTGAATTTCCTGAGACTGGGCAGCGCACCCAGAGGGGCAGGAGGAGAACCCACAGCCCCTGCCCAGTGTGTTCCTCTGGTGATCCCCAGAGCAGGGGTGAGCTCTGGGGCTGTCCCAGCACAGCCCACACCAGGGGTGCTCTGGGTCCCGCTGGGATTTGCCCCTGGAGCCGTGGTGCCCTGGCTGTCACATGGCCGTGGAATGTCCTGAGCCGGACCAGGACACCCTGGGCACCCTCGGGGCTGTTCCAGCCTCCCTGCCTGCAGCACCCCATGCACGAGGAGCCGGCTGTCCCCAGCTGTGCCGTGCACCCAGGGGTGCAGACAGGCAGGGCTGGGGTTGTTTTGTTTTGCAGGCTCTGTGTGATGAACTCCTGGAAAAGCAGCCCCTGGGCAATGGCCCAGCCCTGACTTCTGCCCCCCCCCCGCCATCCCTGGAGCTGGGCTTGACAGACCTCACACAGTTCTGGATGTGCTGCCTGTTCTGAAGTGATTCAGCTGAAACATGGCAGTGTTCACAAGGCTGTGCATTTATCTCCTCAAACACCCAGCAAAAACCTCCATAACTCACAGAACTCATCGGGTTTGGCAACTGAAAGAAAGGCTCTGCAAAGGGGAAGGAGAAAGAAAATCACTCAGAAATTATTGCAGCAGTGTGGCTCTTTAGAGGAGTTGACAATAATATGGCTTTGATTATTTCTGAAGGAGCTTAACTGACCTTTACAGCCAGATTCCATTAAAAATGAATAATTTTCCATTTAAAAACATATTTTTCCTTGCAGTGAGTAGGAAATGTAACCAGAAAACTTTGTACCCTTAAAAAAAAAAAGTGTTATCCATATAATCTTTGGGGGGAATTAAAGAAAGGAACCAATGTCTTGGCAGCACTGAAATTTCAAAGCCTCATTTTACTGCAACACTTCAAAATAAAGAGACAATTTCATTCCTGTGCTGTAGCAGCCTTGCTCGGTCCTTGCTCCAGCTCAGGAGCTTCTGCAGAAATAATGATCCTGTTCTGTCCTGGCCACATCAATCAGGCTGTGCTCGGCAGCAGCGTCTGGCAGTGCAAACAGGACTGAGGGAGGATCTCACACTCCAGCCCCTGCAGTGGAGCCTCCCACAGGGGATGCCTTGGCCACGTCCTGCAGCTCCTCCTCCTCCCCTTCGAGCCCTGGGCCCCTCCCGAGGGCTCAGAGCTGATTGCAGGATGCTCCAGGATTTCCCAGCAAGGCAGAGGAAAACTGCTGTGCTCAGGAAGGGACCTGCACCTGAGTGCTCTGGGAACAGCCCAGGTGAGCCCAAGTGAGCCTGGATGAGCTCAGGCTGAGCCCAGGTGAGCCCAGGTTAGCCTGGGTGAACTCAGGTGAGCCCAGGTGAGCCCAGGTGAGCCCAGGTGAGCAGAGCCTCAGCTGCAGCACTCCCCAGCTCTCATGGAAAGGGATCAGCAGCAGAGACAGTCACAGTAAATTAAAATACAGAAAGCAGGAAAATCACCCCTATTGCCATGAAATATGTGCTCCCTGCTGTTTCAGGAGTAAGGAATCCAGGTTTTTCAGGCTTTGTTTATTTCTATCTGTTAATATATGAGATATGAGGAAGATTAGAAACTGGGAAGGAATTCCTGGCTGTGGGGGTGGGCAGGCCCTGGCACAGGGTGCCCAGAGAAGTTGTGGCTGCCCCATCCCTGGAATTACTCAGGGTTGGACAGATTTGGAGCACCCTGGGATAGTGGAAGGTATCCCTGCCCATGGCAGGGAGTGGCCCTGGATGGGCTTTTTGATCCATTCCAACTTAAAACCATTATGGGATTCTGTGATTTTATTCCAGTTTAACCAGTACCAAAGAATAATGTTTTAACCAGGGGTGTATCAGCCAACAGTGCTGTTCTCTCCATAGATTCCAGGGAAACTGATTTCTCCCTGTTTTCTCTGGCACAAGGGAGGCAGGAACTGATCTGGTGGAATCCTCCATAGCTGATCCTGACCCACAGGGGCACACCAAGGTCAGAGACAAACATGGCATGAGATCTGTCACCTGGCCTGGGACACTGCCAGGGATCCAGGGGCAGCCACTGCTGCTCTGGGCACCCTGTGCCAGCCCTGCCCACCCTGCCAGGGAACAATTCCTGCCCAAAATCCCATCCAGCCCTGCCCTGGGCAGTGGCAGCCATTCCCTGTGTCCTGTCCCTCCATCCCTTGTCCCCAGTCCCTCTCCAGCTCTCCTGGAGCCCCTTTAGGCCCTGAAGGGGCTCTGAGCTCTCCATGGAGCTTCTCCTGTCCAGGTGAGCACCCCCAGCTCTGCCAGCCTGGCTCCAGAGGGGCTCCAGCCCTGCAGCAGCTCCACGTCCTTCCTGTCCTTCCCATGCTGGGACCCCAGTTCTGGATGCAGCTGCAGGAAATCTGGGAGAAGGTTTTGAATCAGAGTTCTAGGGGCTGTGTAGGACCAATACAGGGCCTGATTTAAGGACAGTGGCCTTGGAATGTCATGTCCCAGAGCTGCAGCTGGGTTTGGGCTCTGAGGAGTTCCCGCCTGGTGACTCAGAGCAGAGATAACGTGTTGGTGTTTTCTCTCTGCTGCAATAACTGAGTTTAGTTCTATTCTCCCCAGTTCAGAGCAGCAAATTGCTTTTAGGCCTTTCATGTCCTAATCCTATGCTCCATTCATGGAGTTATTGGAAAAGCCTTGAGGAAAAAACACTCACATCTTCAGGGCTGTTCTGCCCAGGGCTCCTCCTCCTCACTCGCAGTATTTTGGCCTTGCAGCCATTTGTTCTGGGCCTGCTTTTACAGAGTCCAGCCAGGCACAAATCCCTGCAAGCCACAACAGCTCAGCCCCAGCTGGAATTTTACTCACACAAAGAATTTAATCAGTAATCCCAAGGAATGAAAAACCTCAGTGAGGGCAGAGCCGTAAAACAACTTAACATGGGCAGAGTGCAGGAGGAGAAAACTTCACTTTGGGACCATTGATAAGCAGTGGTGTTCTGCCCATACCCTGAGATCTCTCCCAGCCTGGAAGGGTCTCGCTCCAAGCTGCAGCTCCAGGCATTGTTTGGGGTTTGGGTTTGTTTGCTGCTGTTTCAGCCTCACAAGGAGCTGGTAAGTGAGAGCTGAGGGTTCCCAGGCTGGGCAGGGACCTGGAGCCCCGGCCTGGCCCCCACTGAGAGCTCCTGGCCCCGGGGCACACTTTGTTCATCGCTGCCCTTTAAAGGGCTGTTGGTTTGCCCCACAATGGAGGAATGGTTGCACTAGAGCCATTTCATGGCTCACCACATCCAAACACCTTTTTATAGGAGTGGAACGGGATGGAAGCTTCCTCCACACCCTTGGCTGCAGGTTTGGCTTTCCCAATGCTGGCACATCCCTGGGTTCAAATTCCTGGAGTTTTGTGGCCCCGGGCAGCCCCAGAGGGGGCTGGAGGCTCGTCCCTGCGTGCAGCCCATGCCCAGGTGAGTGCTGGGTGAGCAGGGAGTGCTCCTGGTGCCCGCTACCCTCCCTGGCACTCCTGGAGCACACTGACCACGGCCAGCACTTGTGCCACATCTTTTCCTGAGCAGGAACATTGCAGAGCTGGAAAAGCTCCATCCAAACAATTCCCAGTGTCCTCAGTGCCATCTCTGCCGTGAATTCCTGTCCTTGTCCCTTTGTCACCTTTGCTTTCCTGCTGCCCTTTCACAGCTGCCTCACCTGGGGCTGCTCCTTTCAATGCTGCCACCTCCCAGAGAGTTTTCTGAGAGGTAAATCTGTCCTGGAGGTTGAAATCCTCCCCTGAGGCCTCGGGCACCCAGGATCAGTTCAGGGCCATCGGAACAGTTCCTATCAAACCTTTGTCCCCAAGCTCCTTTGTCCCCAAGCCCAGCTCAGCCTTGGCTGCTCCCCAGTTCCGAAGCAGCTGGGATACAATTAATGGCACTTGGAGTGCAATTAATGGCAACTGGGATACAATTAATGGCAATTGGGATAGAATTGATGGCAGCTCCAGCACGAGGCTCAGAACAGCCTGACTGGGCTCATATTTAACATTCCAAGTCTCCTCTGCTGCTCTGCAGAGACGCAAGTGAACTGATTCTTCTCCTTTTGTCTGGAATGGATCAATCCGGATCTTTGGGACTGATTTATGCCTCGTGTTCCTTTCTGAAAGAGCTCGTCCTCCCCAAGGCAATTAGAAAATCTCAGTGAGAGGGAGCAGGGAGGGCTGAGGCTGCTTTTACTGAGCTGCCAGCTGAGATTCCATCAGGGGGTTGATCCTTTCCATCCCTACATTCACAAGGGATGGGATTCACCTCAGGCACTGAGTGTGTCCACATGAATGAGTTGTTTGGAGCTCCCGGTGCTCCCTGGATTCAGGCATTGGATGACAGAACACGATTCATCCCTGGAAAAACAGCTGTGATTTTTAGGAATGCTGTGTGTGCATCTCCTGGGAGTTTATGGTGCTGTCCCCCACTCCTAAACCTGGATGAGGAGAATTGAAACTTCCTCTTTCTGCTTTTGTATTTCCTTTTGGAAATTTGCTGGAAGAGGCAGGATCTGCCCCAAAGAGGACAACAGTACATGCTGGCCAAGGGCCAGGTGACAGGGACATCATCCCTGAAGTGTCCCAGGGCAGGGAGCTTGGAGCACCCTGCAACATGGAAGGTGACACTGCTGGGCTTTAAGGTCCTTCCCACCCAACCCATTCCAGGATTCCATGATCTGGCTGTCAGTAAATCCCAAACCTGGAGGACACCCAGAGGGATGTTGGGAATCATTCCCAAGGGAATGCTCAGGCTGGGCAGTCCAGCCAGGCCTCTCCCTCCCTTGAATCCATTGGCATTTGAGTATTTCGCTCTCCAGCACGTCCCAGACATTCCCAGTGTTTTGTGGGTGTTCAGGGCACAATGGCCCCGAGCTGTGCTCAGTGACAGGGACATGTAGAGGGTGCTGCAGTACCAGTGATAAATCCCAGCTAACCTCTGGAAAACTGGAACTGAGAGTCCATATTCCAGCCCAGCCAGAGCAGGATGATGCCATTTCTCTTGGAATCTCTATCCCTGCCAAGAGAACATGGTGGAAAGCTGGGAATATCCTTTGGATGTGATTGATCTGCCAGTTTTGTTTGGATTTTTTTCCCCCTGTTCTGATCACCTTTGCTCTGATGGACCTTTGAAGGTTTTGTTGTTGTTGGGGATTTTTGAGGGTTTTTTTTCTCTGTTGTGGTTTATTCACTGAAATATCGATTCCTCATCAAAAATTCATCAGTGTTTTTGGCCCTAGCCCACCACTTTCCAGCCAAGAAATGGCTTTTCTGCCTCAGAAAAAAAACCTTTTGCTCCGGTACAACTCACATTTTTGTGAAATTCTCTTTTCTCCTGAAAAACCCCCAGCTGCATGCAAACAAAAACTCCTTCTGATGGATAATCTTTGTCCAGTCTCATTGGGAACATCAAGCTTGCCATGTCTAAACTCTTCTCTCAATTTTTTTTTTTTTTTGGGGGGGGGAGGTGGGGGTGGATTTTTGGAAACACCATTTCTCCTTCTTCCAGCCTGAGTGAGAGCATGGTGGAGGCACAGCTGGAGCAGGCAGAGCCTTTCCTCTGCTTGTCAGACACCAAAACATGAATCTCTGCCTCTCGAAAGGCTTTTAGGGACTCCAGCTCTGGAAAAGCTGTAAATTCCCACCTGGCTTTCTCCACTTGTCCCTCCCAGAGTGAAAAGTGTCCCTACTCCAAATTTATAGATAAAGGACCTGGGAAATGGGGAAATTAAAGTAAAAGCAGTGGTGGACAGGAGGCACCCCTAGGCCCAGGCCCTGCTTTATCTCACACTTTCCTTGGGGGATGGATCTCGATGATCTTTAGGTCCCTTTTAGGGATCCTTTCCAGGATTCCTGGGAATGAGACTCCAGCACCTTGTGGTGCCCTGCTGTTGCACTTTGGGATCAGACCCTGCCTGCTGTGACCAGACTGCGAGCCCGGGATTGAAGATGTGCCATAAACAGTCAGGAAAAGAGGGAAGAGTTCCAGGAGCTCTGTCCCCACCTGGTGCAACTCAGCTATGGAGCCTCAGACTGAAAAGACTTTGGGGTTTAGGGATATTTTAAGGTTTTTTTGTCTTTTGCTCTCAGCTTTACCAGAGCTTTGGTCTGGAGCTGTGTCTTGGTTTGAAAGACAGGTGTCTGCTAAGAAAGGCAGGAGCCTCTCTTTGAAATGGAGAATGTAAACCCCCTCCCTCCAAATTATTATAACTGTGAAATTAAGGGGCTCTCAGGCAAAGATATGGGAATAGGAATAACAGTTCTTTACCAGGAAAATTAAAATAGAAATACAGAATTACAGAGAACAAACCCAAAGCAGTGCAGAGTGAGAATGCGAGCTGCCCCGTCAGTCAGTCAGGGTTGGGGCAGTGCCATCCCATGGTGTCCATCCTCCTGCAGTGACAGATGTGGCTCTGCTGCAGCAGTGCTCCTGGAGAAGGGGCAGTTTTCCTCCCCAGGCCCAGGGATGATGTGCAAGGCTCTGGTTTTCCTCTGGGATCCAGTGGGAAAAGGCTGCTCTGGTGTTCCCAATCCCAGCTTGGATCCGGGTAGGAAATGCTGGGCTCCTCCCCCTGGCTGGAGCATCTCCCCATGGGATGATGGAATTTGATCAGCCATGGCCTGGGACTGCATGGCCATGGACAGGAGAGATCTCCCACAGAGATAAAGAACATTGCTCCAACTGGTTTATCACAGAGATGAAGGACATTGTCCCACCTGGTTTTACAGAAGGCCTGTTAGCAGAAGAGATCTCCTGGAGGGAGGACGGGCTGTGGGAAGATAAAGAACACTGCCCCAGCTGGGTTAACACCGGCCATGAACAGCAGATATCTGCACTGAGATCAGGATCACTGCCCCACTGGGTTAACAGCTGGTGATAGAATACAGACTTTGGGTCACATCCTGTATTGCAGCCTAAGAAAGCTGCAAGATTTCAACTTCTGGTTTGTTTAATGCTCCCTGAGACTTCCCCAGGGCTGAGGAATTGAGGTTTAATATTTCCACATTCCTTAGGAAACTGTGTGAGCCTGCAGAGCTGGCTGAGACCTGGGCTGGACTTTCTACTGCTTTTTGTCTTTCTCCCAACACCGTTCTTTGTTCTTCTGCTCCCCTTCATGCCGAGCCTTTCCCAAGGCCTCTCCATCCCTGAGCTTGTCTTACCCAAAGATGCAAAGCCCCAGAAATTAAATATTCAGAGCCTCAAGCCGAGGTTCTGCTGCCCCCGGCTTTGACTCTAGCCGGGAAGGTGGAAGATGAAGCCAAACCCAGGGAGATTCAGCCGAGAAGGGGAGGGTTTGTGCCTTCCTCATTAACGGGAGCCGTTCGCAGGGTCATTAGCGAGTCCCTAATTGCTTGATTAGCCCTAGGAAACAAAGCAGGAGGAAATCGGCCCGCAGCAGTTCTGGGATTCAGCCAGCGAGCCCCGGGTTTGTTTTTCGTGTGTTGTGTTCAGTGGGAGCTTTAAAAGCAGCCAGGTGCGAAACGCTGGGTGCGGACGCAGGGCTGGATCGAGCAGCGTGGAATTCACGTGTCTGTGGCAAAAAATGGGATAACACGCGACAGGATAATTGGGAATAAACCGGAATAGTGGGGGATGGAAGGAAAAGCTGATCAGTCCTTCCTCTCGTCCCTCGGATGCTGTGGATGTCTCCAGGGAGGCACTGCAGCTCTGCTCGGGAATCCTGTGCTATTGCTGGGATTTGAATCCCTCCTTTGGAAAACGTGTCCCTCCCTGCCCTCCCAGAGCAGCCTCCACTGAGCATTCCACCTCTGCTCAGCCTGGATTCCTGGCTATTCCCTCCATCCCTTCGATTTTCCAGCTCTGGGATGGTCCAGGACCAGCAGAACTGCAATCCAGCCACTGCCCAGATGTTCCTGGGCGAGGAGAGCCAGTGTGACTGATTCCAGGTGATGGGTGTCAGACGTCATAAAATAAAACCAAGCAATAATTAGGTTTTCAGTCAGGCTGGATCACCGGGAACTGTGAGCACTCACACTCTGTCACGGTGTCTGGAGCAATAAACCTCGGATTCTCCCACAGTGCACACACCAAGTTAATTTGGATGTGGACAGGACCATTGTGAGGGGTCAGCTGGGTGTTAACGGCAGAATCAGGGTTTTATTTTGCTGCTCTACACGGGTCCCATTATCCCTTCTTACAGGACCTGAGTTTAATCACATCTGGCAGACCTGCTGCCTGTAATGTGTCCCAATACCCCATTACATTTTCAATTTACATGTATTACCTTTCCCTGGAAAAGTTCCCTGCACGTCTGTCCGCGGAATTAAATGGCCATTATGAAAACAGAGCAGGACATTTCAGCGATCTGCGTGTTTGATCTCACCCTGGGAGGCAATTAGTGCTAATAAGTCCTGTATCCAGTGTCTAGCTCTGATTTGTCTCAAAAATAGAGCAGCTAAAGGGCCTCAAGTGGGATAGCAATTCCAGAGGGTGATTCCCTTCCCACGAAACGGCCGATGATGGAGAACAGAGGAGCTGTGTCTGGGCAGGGGAGATCAGAGCCAAATCCGCGGCTTTTAGACCAGAACGTCTGGTCTAAAGCAGAAGGAAGGAGCAGCATCCCAAATCAAGGCGGGGTTAGGCTGAGCCTAAACACAAACAAACACCGGCAGCCAGTGACAGTGCTGAGATAAAGAATTAAAGCAGGGGATGATAAAGGCTCGCAGGAGAGGGAGCACCTTCCAGAGCAGGGTTAGAAGGAGATGAGGGTTTGATGCCATAATCTCCATTGATCTGGGCATTTCCAACCTGCTCCTCCCTGGCAGAGAAGGGAAAGAGGAGAGCCATTGGTCAGGTGGAGTCATTAATCGCAGTCATTAATGACAGTCATTAATCACATGAGAAGTGCCTGGGGGTCCCTCAATGCCGGTCAGCACTCCCTGATCCCTCTGCGGGATCACACGCCCTGCCTGCACAATGGACATTCCAGGATGTGTTTTACAGGCAGGATCAGCAGATTTACCTCTGGGTTTCCCAGCTGAGCCATTCCCAGCCTGAAGCTCGGGAAAAGTGCAGTGATCCAACAGGAACGAAGCATCCCGAGGGAGCTGCAAGGAAAGCCCAGCCCAGCCCCAGAGAAGGGTGGTGAGCAGGGAGAGGCAGGGAAAATGCAGGAGCTGGAGCTGAAGCAGGTCCTGAGGTTGAAACCAGGAATGTGCCCAGCACATCCCATGTGGGAGCTGCTGGCCTGGAAATGGGCACCGAGGTGCTGAGCTGGGGACATGGGAAGGGACATCTGGAATGACAGGAGCCATCCCTGCCAGCTGCAAGGCAGCCAGGAGAAATTCCAGCTTTTTACAAGGACATGCAAGGACAGGACAAGGGGTGCTTGTTTTACACTGAGAGGGAGGATTTGGATTGGATTTAAAGGAAAAGATTTTCCTGTCACAGGAGTGAGGCCCTGGCACAGAGCAGCTGTGGCTGCCCCATCCCTGGAAGGCCAGGTTGGACGGGGTTTGGAGCACCCTGGGATAGTGGAGGGTGTCCCTGATCATTGCAGGGGTTGGGAACTGGAAGATCTTCAAGTTCCCACCCAAAACACTCCCTAATTCCATGGCCTGTGACCTCTGTGAGCAAGATTCTGCTCAGGACCCTTGCACTGGATTTAACAGATGAAAATATTCCCACATTTTTAATGAATAAACACATCTGTCCCAGTGGTTTATGCCTCACCTGCAGCTTTTATAAACTTTGCAGCTCCTGAACACATTGGGACGCTGGGAGCAATAAAGGCCTTATCTAATGCAAATATGGGCAGCAAGGAGAACAGCAATAATGAGGAAGACAAATCAAAGGAATGGGTGGATATTCCACAGTGCAACATTGCCCTGAGCTCCCTGCAAGATCTGGTGGGATTTAGTGTTTGGGAGAGCAAGAAATGAGAGACAGATCGTGGCTGTTCCTGGAGCTTTATTTCCAAAGGCAGGAATTGGAGCCCAGAGCTGTCAAAGCCCAGAGAAGCTGGTTTAGGGTGTCAGCTCCTCAAGGAGCAGGGGAGGTGGATATGGAGTAAGGACATCTTCCAGGACTGGCTTTGAGGGTGTTCACTGGCTTTGGTAACAATTCCTCCAGGAAATCCTGAGATCCATTTTTAATGTGCTGTAAAACCCCCAAGCTTTGGCTTTGGCAGCTTTTAAAATGGAATTAGGATTCGTTTAACCAGAGGGAAGTTCAAAGGTGACAGAAGGAGTAGAGACGGAACAGAGCTTCATGGAACAGTAACAGCAAATTCAGAACAAGGAAAATGAGCAGATAAAAGGGGGATACTCAAGGGATACTCTGGGGATACCAGAGTGGAGGGAGTGAGTTCCCTCTTTACCTACAAACACCAGCCACTCCCCTGCTGTCAGGACGGGCTCCTGTCCCCTCTCCAGCCTTTCAGTGCCTCACAAACAGCTGCAGGAATGTAAGGATTCTGCAATTCTCGGGCTGCAGATAAAAGTTAAAGGCAGCACAGGGAGAATTTTCCTGAGACAGTGGAAATCATCCCCCCTTCCCTTTCTGTGGAGGGTGAGGGAATTCTTCTGGAAGCAAGAGAAAGCAAAGGGATAATAACAGACCAAGAGCCTTGGAGACAAAGGTGTGCAGCTTCCTCCAGTTACAGACCTGGATCATGGAATCCCAGCCTGGGCTGGGATGGAAGAGATCTTAGAGCAACTCCTGCCATGGCAGGGACACCTCCCACTGCCCCAGGCTGCTCCAGCCCCAATGTCCAGCCTGGCCTGGGACACTGCCAGGGATCCAGGGGCAGCCACTGCTGCTCTGGGCACCCTGTGCCAGCCCTGCCCACCCTGCCAGGGAACAATTCCTGCCCAATATCCCATCCAGCCCTGCCCTGGGCAGTGGCAGCCATTCCCTGTGTCCTGTCCCTCCATGCCTTGCAAACATCCCTCTCCCCGTGTTCCCTTCAGCCAGCCTCAAGTCCCTGTGGAGAACTGTCCCCAGGCCCCATAGCCCCCAGGAGGTTTCCAGAACAGCATTTTTGTGCTGCCTCCCAAAGCTGCTCCTTACTCACACCAGGAATTCTGTGCAGGCAAAATCAGAGCCCTCCCAGCCCCTCCTTTCCCCAAATCCTTCCCCTGTGGAATCCCTTGTCAGGAATCAGTGCCCAGCAGAGCCATCACTGCCTCGGAGCAGTTTCTGCCCAGCTGTTGGAGTGAAGGCTTCCCATGTTCCCATCCTTCCTCTGGGTTTTGTACCACAGCAGGCACAGCTGGCTCAGAGACTCCCTTGGTCCCACAAATAACAAGCAGCTGGAATACAACACCCACAGCTCCCAGCCAAAGCTGCTTTTCCTGAAGCTCTCTGGAAGCTCAGTGCCTGTGAGCAAGCCCTGTCTGCCCTGAGCCACTCCAGCCCCACACCGGGATCGATCCCAAGCAGACTCCATTGGATTTCTCTCCAGGCACAGGAGGAATGGGATTCTCTATCAAAACAGCAGCAGTCACAGAATATCTGGGCAAAGATCTCTCTCCTTTGTTGTGCAGGCAGCAGACAAACCTGGGAATCTTTTGTGCTTATTTAAAGACAAAACTGCTGGATTTGCTCGGGAAATGCTGGTACTGATTTCCACCTGTCCCTGGATGGTTCCCGTTGAGGGGACAAAGCTTCACTCCTGTCACAGAGGTGACACTGGGGGCAGGGAGGGCAGCTCCTCCTCTGGGCTCTTTTCCCATTGCCAAGGCTTCACCCTGAAGTTCCCAGGCACTCACTGGTTTCCCACCATGGGTGCGCTCCCAGAAATTCCACAAGCTGGGAAACTGAGACCCAGGTGAGAGGAGGGTGAGGCCCTTGCCCAGCACGGGTGTGGAAACTGCAGCTCATCCTGAGCCACTCCTGGAAGGGTTTGGAACTGGGATAGAGGAGCGGGGGACAGTTCTGCTGCAGGACAGGGAAGGGGGAAATTACCAATGTGGGACATTCAGGGACATGGGCAGGGAATGTGCAGCTCCAGCCTGGAATAACAGTGACAGGAAGGAAGGAAGGATTCCAGGAAGGAAGGAAGGAAGGATTCCAGGAAGGAAATATTGCCAAAGTGGGTGGATTTTCCCCAGTCCTGCTCAGGATCCCTGGGGATGTGTCCAGGGGCTGCATGGCAGGAGCTGCAGTAGGAAAGGTGCTCGGGGAATGTCCCAGGCAGGAGAGATTCCCGTTCCCCAGGCACAGTGCCCGGCTGCTCCTCGGGAAAGGCTCTGTCTCCCTGGCAATGCTCTTTGGAAAATGCAGAGTGCTGTGGAGCAGGGATGTCTCCCAGGCAATGCCCTTTGGAGGGAAAAGCTTGGGAACGAAGGAGTCCAGGACAGCATCGGTGTCACCCGTGTCCCCCAAGCCTTCCCGCCCTGCTCAGCTCCTCCAGGGCTTGTGGGAAAACCTGAGCAGGAAAAGCCTGACCTGGAGATCCTGAGTGTCCCTGACACCTGTGGGAAAGCCAAACCCACAGGTGGGAGGTGTAAATCCACTGGGAATGGGAGCCAGAGGGAGCAGAGCACAAAGCAGGGATGGGAGTTCCCAGGAGACGAAGGTTCCTGTGGCAGGGTGGGAACGAGATGTCCTGAAGGTCCCGTCCCACCAGAGCCATCCTATGGATCTGTGACTCCATTTTGTGCTTCCCCTGCTCCCCAGCACTGCCGAGGCCACCCCTGACCCCTGTCCCCAAGTGCCACATCCACAGGGCTTTAAATCCCTGCAGGGATGGGCACTCCAAACCTCCCCGGGCACTTCCAATCCCTGAGCACCCTTTCCATGGAGAAATTCCTCCTGATTTCCACCCTGCCCTCCCCTGCCCAGCCTGGGGCCGTTCCCTCTCCTCCTGTCCCTGTCCCTGTTCCCAGAGCCCGACCCCCCCTCACTGCCCCTCCTGGCAGGGAGTTGTGCAGAGCCAGAAGTTCCCCCTGAGCCTCCTTTTCTCCAGCTGAGCCCCTTCCCAGCTCCCTCAGCCCCTCCTGGGGCTCCAGCCCCTCCCCAGCTCCGTTCCCTTCCCTGGACACTCTGCAGCCCCTCCAGGTCTTGTTTGTCATGAGAGGCTCAAACTGAACCCAGGATCTGAGGGGAGGCCTCACCATTGGACTTTGCATCTTTTCCTTCTTCAGCAGCACTGAAATCCCTGGGAAACCCCTTCCTGCAGAGACACAGAAATGAAGGATTTGGTCCTGCTGGTCGGTCAGGTCTCCTTCTCTTATTGGTGCTTTGCTTTGCCCTAACCCAAAATTCAGGTGGAATTTGGACTGCCTGGGAATGACTTTTTCATCCTGAAAGAATCTTTAAATAATTTTCCTGTTTGGAAAATTGGAAAATTTTCCTGTTTGGAAAAGAAAGACTCCAAAATCTCAATTTTTTGTCACTGAGAAAGAAAAACTCAAACTAGTCAAAACATTGGATCTTCAAGCTGTTTATTTCCATTTGACCTTTAAAACCCATTTGTGGTGTAAACTCAGTGACATCTTGAGCTCCCAGTTATTCCAAACAAAAAAACATTTTGCTGGAAATGACAAAATGGGCTTTCAGCAATTTCTCAACGTTTTTCTTCCTCCAGCAGGAGATTCATCAAATTGATCCTTTCCCTGGGGTATTTTTGGCTTCAACAAATTGACTTTGCCTGGAAAATGGAGATTTTGTCAGTGGGAAAGCTGCACCAGGAGTTTTAGGAACAACCCCATCGGGCAGGAGAATGGAAAGGGCAGGGATGGAGGGGTTGGGAATGTGGCCTTTGCTGTGACCCCTCCCTGGGGCTGGGCGATGGCAATTCAATGTCATCTCTTATCAGCAGGACACTGATGGCCCCAGCCCCTCCCCGGCTGCTGGGGGTCCCCAAGTGCCCCCTGCCCCCATCCCTGTGCTGGAATAAACCCTGCTGCCACGTTTCCTGCTCAGTCCTGGCACTGCAGCTCCAGCATTTATCAGGAAGTTTTTATAAAACATGAGTGGAATCTTAATTTCCACCCTGGACTGATTCCAATCTCTCTGCTGGTTCTCTCCCACTTTTGCCTGGGAGCTCCTGGTTCTGCTTTGGGGTTTTTGGGGCTCTTAGCCTGGGCAGATTTGGGACCCCCCCAGGTTAGGGGGTTACTCACAGAAAAGCAACATCCAAGCTGCCATTCCCATTCCCACTTCTGAGGCTGAATTTCCATGGAATTATTCCAGACTGGGTTGGGTGGGAAGGGACCTTCAGGATCCTCTCATTCTCATCCCTCACCATGGGCAGGGGTACCTCCCACCAGACCAGATCTCATTTTCTATATTTGGAGGGATTTCTGTTTTGTCTGAAGCAGCTCTTGCTGACCCCACACTTTGGGTCTCTCTGCTCTGTCCTTGTCTTTTCCCAGTTCTGTTTTCTCTGGCTGGTTCCAGACTCCAGGTGTGTGCCTGGATTTTTGGCACTACAGGGAATTTTCTGTTATTTTCCTGTGTTTAATTCACCACCCCAGTTCCTGGCGCCCTCCCAAACCATTTGCAGGAGCTGCTGCTCTGGGATTTGAGGCAGAGTGGGGGGGTTTGGTGCAGGGAGAGCAGCTCATTCCCTGGGAAAACTTGAATCCAACCTGTCCTTCCCCAGCAGGAATGTGGGCAGGAATCTGCTCCCGAAGCCAGGGACACCCCTGGGATGCAGCCCAGCAAAGCAGGATGGGCAGAGCAGGGAGGGAGCAGTGACAGGCCAGGGACAGCAGGGACATCTTTGTGGCTGTCACAAGGGGGATCCAGGCCCAGCCCTGGAATCCCAAATTCAGCCTGACAAACATGCCCAGAGCCCTCCCAGGCCTTTTCTTTATTGCTTTCAGTTATTTGGGAAAAATCATCGGGATCTGCCATTTCCCTCCTGCTTCATTCCAGACACTTGTTGTTTCCCAGCCCATCCACAGGGATTTGCACCCCTAAACACACTCAGGTGGAGAAATACGTGGGAATAAATGGACCTGGAGCAGGCTGAGAACTAGTGGGGTCTTTATCTCTGTTTCCTTTGCAGTGCTCAGCAATCCAGCAGGTCCAGGCTGTGCAGAGGCCGAGGGACAGGGATTTGCTCTGGAGTTGTCCCAGCTGGGAGCAGAGGAAGGCCCAGCTCAGAGCAGTGTCCTGGCAGGTTTAGGATGTGCAACAATGGATAATTTGGAGTGAGGGTGTTTAACCTTCATCCCACAAACCCTGCCTGTGTCACAAACCCTCCTGAAGCAGCAGAACATCCCCCATGAGCTGCTGGCCATCCTTCCCCTCCTGACTGGCAGCACAAGGCAGTCCCCAAACCCAGTCCCCACCCAGGGATGGGCCCGGTTCTGGGGTAGGATGGATGTGCCAGGTCTTGGCTGGAAAGGTGTGAAGGGGAACTGGAGCCTCTGGAATACCTGAGATCAGCCTGGGGGAGGTTCCTGATGCTCAGGAGAGGATGCTGTGCTGCCAGGAGCCACCCAAGGACCCTGTCCCTGCCCCCAGAACTGTCCCATCCTGTCCCACCCTGTCCAGCTGTCCCAGCTGTCCCCCCCTGTCCCTGGTGACACTGAAACAAGCAGGGGAAGGGGGCAGTGGTGCCTGCAGTGCCTCCCCCTCCTGCCCCTGCTCCTGGTGAGGTTCTGTGGCTCCTTCCCAAGCGAAAATGGGCTCTTGTGTGCTTTGATTCCAGAGGCTGTTCCTGCCACAGGCACCAACAAGGAGCTTGGAGAGGGCTGACAGCACTGAGAGCTCAGCTGGGGAGCGGCAGCACGAGGGAAGAATGGCAGGAGCTGAGGGAAAGGGAGGGAAAAGCCTGGAGACCCCTCGGGGCGTGGGAAGATGGAGCAGGGTGACAAACCAGAGCCTGTGCACAGACACAGCTCTGGGGCTGGAAGGCAGCTGGGCAGGGTGTCCGGGGGATGTGGGGATGATCCCGAGGCCACAGAGCTGCCCAGGGCAGAGCAGCTGGTTCTCAGCACGTCCATCAGCCAGACCCTGCCCAGCACCAGGAACTTCCCGGGCAGAGCTGGCCAGAGTGACCCTGGGAACAAAGCCCAGCTCCTGGGAGCCCCGCGGTGCTGGGAGGGCTCCAGACCAGATGGCTGAAGGAAGGGACTGGACCTCAGCAAGTGCCCCGAGGGAACAACACATCCCTGCCAGCTCTGCAGTGTGAGAACCACTGGCAGACGCTGAAACAGCTCCTGTCTCCCTCCCTGCCAGCAAAAGGCAGGAGCCTGCATTCTGCCCCTGAGCCTGCAGCAGCTCAGCTCCCTGCTCAGCCAGGCAGCCAAAGGGAAGCACAAAGTCCCACTGCAAGGCTTTGATGACTCCCACACTCCCCCAGAGCAGAGCCTCGCTCTGGGAGAATTCTCAGGGAGTTCATTCCCTGTTCTCCATCTGTCCGTGCCAACATTTACAAGTTTCCCATTCAAGCTGGGAATCAGTGGAGTGATTTAAGGGAGATGCCGTCATCAGATCCTTCTGAGGGCTGAGGAATGGCATGGGCACGTTTGGAGAAAGGGAGGAGAATCCATCAGGGGAACTTTGCCTCCTCTTGCTTTCCCTTTTCTTCCAGGAACTGGGCTGGGCTTGGCAGGGAGAGGCTGTGGAGCCAAGGTGACCAATTGACCAATTTTCCTCTTTGTCATCCTCTGGCTCTGCCAGCTCCCTGGGACAGTCACAGGCTCAGGTTTGGAGCTCAGCACAGCCTTAATCCACATCCTGGATTCCCACCCTGATTTCCATCCCAGGCACTGCCCACCCGTGCAAACCAGGGGGAATTCCATCCATCTGGCCTTTTCCATCACCTCTGCTCACCCCAGGCACCACTGGAGGGGCATCATTGGCCTTACAGGGGCTTTGTTGGGGGTTTTGCTGCCTGGCATCACTGGCTGCAGGGGTTTGTCACCTCCTGGGGCTGCAGGGGTTTGTCACCTCCAAGGGCTGCAGGGGTTTGTCACTTCCAGGAGCTGCAGGATTTTGTCACCTCCTGGGGCTGCAAGTCTGTCCCAGTTCCTTATATTCCAGCCCCCGAAATTTCCTTTTTCTTTCCTTTTCCTGGGCTTCTGTCATGTTTGCCTGCACTCAGCACAAATCTGCAGCTACTTCCAGTCCATTTGAAATTCCACTGGTATTTTGGGGCACATAAATGATCCCCCTTCGGAATTTCCCCTGGCTTTGGAGTGGAGATGTGCACAAATGGAATGCCAGGGAAAATCAGGAATGTCACATCTGATTTGTGAGAAAACAACACAGCTCCTCCAGCCTGGATTGGGCTGGGAATATCTAGCAGCACCAGGGCCAGCAGGAAGAGCTAAAGGGATCCTTCACTCCCTCACCCCAAAACATGTTAATTCTTCTCTTTAAGCCAGAAGATGTCAGTGACTGCCAGGGGGTTCTGTGTTCAGGGGGCCTGGGTTTGGTGCCCAGGCAGAAAGAAGGGACAGGAGGGTTCTGCAGGGCACCTGAGATGTGGAGTGCTGCATTCTGACATTGCAGTGTCAAGGGTGAGATCCAAAGGAGGGACAAAAGGATGGGGAAGGGTCTGGAGGAGCAGCTGAGGGCACTGGGATGTTCAGCTGGAGCAGAGGAAGCTGAGGGCAGAGCTCACCAGGGGCTGCAGCTCCAATCTCTGCTCCCTGTGACAGGGACAGGACCCAGGGAATGGCTGGAGCTGTGCAGGGGGTTTGGGATGGGGATCAGGGCAAGGTTCTTCCCCCAGAGGGTGCTGGCACTGCCCAGGCTCCCCAGGGAATGGTCCCAGCCCCGAGGCTGCCAGAGCTCCAGGAGTGTTTGGATGCTCAGGGTGGGATTGTTGGGGTGTCTGTGCAGGGCTGGGGTGGCACTGGATGATCCTGGGGGGCCCTTCCAGCTCAGGATATTCCAGGATTCCATGAGTCCAAGAAATAAATAAGCACCATTAGCAAGGAATGATTTGCTAAAAGCCTCTCTAAAGAGCTGGGAGCTCCTCAGCCCAGCCTGCAGCGCTCCTGCCAGCACTGCCTCAGTTTCCCATGCATTAAGTGGGAAAGGGAAGCTGCTGCAGACAGGAGCCAGGGGGGTCATTAGTAAAGCTCAGCCAGGAGTGAGCTGAACATCAGACCCAGGGCATGAATTATTTATCCATGTTATAATTTCCAGCACAATGAGGAAAATGAGCTGGAAATACCTCGATGGCTCCTGGGCTCTGCCCAGCACCTCCCAGGACCTTTCCTTCCCTTCTACAAGAAGCCTGGAGCTGTGGATGTTTTGGCTGGCTGAGGGATTTTGCAGGATGTGACCTGTGCCCTGGGAGAGCACCATGATTGAATCCCAGGATGAGATTTATTGGAGCTGGAAAGAAAACCAAATTGACAACCTTTTGCAATCCCCTTCAAAATGACACTGAAATTCTTTTAGTGCAGGGAAGGCTGGATGCAAAATGCAATGAGAAAGTAAAAAAATGTTTGCGGGGATGCTCAGGAATGGTTTGAGCTGCCACACATCCCCCAGGCAAGTCCAAGTTTGGTTGGATTTACAGGAAAGCTCCAACATGAGAGGATGAAAATAAAATCTCACATCTTCCCTGGCCTCATTCCTGCCCTTGCAAATGTAGCAGTCTCCAGCTTTCTGTCTCTGTCTCTCCAGTGCAGTCACATCCATATTTCCATGGACTTGGGAATCTGGTGAGCCCACACAGTGACAGAGGAGAATAACAGCAGATGAACACAGGGAGCTCCCAGTGCCCAGGTCAAGAGTTCCACTTTAATGGAAATATTTGTTCAGCAACACTAGTTTGGAGCAACAAATTAAGTGATTTTTATTCTCTTTTTTCCCCCAAGAACACTTCTTTCCAAGAGAAGAGTTTTAATATGCAGAGCTAGTTGGAATCTGCTTTGCTGGGTTTATTTGTCATAAATTGGAATCCGTGCAAAAATCTGTGCTATCAGTTCCAGATCGGGGCCTTCTGGAGAGAATAATGAGGAGCAAACTCCCAGCTGGAGCCGGGATTGTGCTGGGATTGTGCTGGGAGTGTGCTGGGATTGTGCTGGGAGTGTGCTGGGATTGGGCTGGGAGTGTGCTGGGATTGGGCTGGGAGTGTGCTGGGAGTGTGCTGGGATTGGGCTGGGTTGTGCTGGGATTGGGCTGGGCTGTGCTGGGAGTGTGCTGGGAGATGGATGCTGCTGCCAAGAGCAGCTCTCAGTGCTGGTGCAGGATGGGCTCAGCAGAGGGGGCTGTGCCCGGCCCTGGGCAGGTTTGGCAGCTCCCATTGCAGCCAGGAGAGCCCCAGGAGCAGCCCCAGTTGCCCCTCAGCACCTGCTGCAGGTGAGGCTGGCTGTGGGCCAGGGGTGGAGCCGAGTGTGGGATCTGGGGGATGAGCACTGGGCAGGGGCTGTGGGTTCTCCTCCTGCCCCTCTGGGTGCGCTGCCCAGTCTCAGGAAATTCAGCCCAGGGGTTAAAAATTCAAAGCTTGACCAGAGGCAGGAGCCAGGGAATGGCTGCAGATGGGACAGGGCAGGGTCAAGTTGGATTTTGGGAAAGGTCCTTCCCCCAGAGGGTGCTGGCACTGCCCAGGCTCCCCAGGGAATGGTCCCAGCCCCGAGGCTGCCAGAGCTCCAGGAGTGTTTGGATGCTCAGGGTGGGATTGTTGGGGTGTCTGTGCAGGGCTGGGGTGGCACTGGATGATCCTGGGGTCCCTTCCAGCTCAGGATTTCCAGGGATGACAAATCCCAGAGCATCCCCTGGTGTGGGCTGTGCTGGGACAGCCCCTGCCAGAGCTCCCCTCCTGCTGTGTGACATCACCAGGGCACTTCAGCCCAACCTAACACGTGCATCCGATGGTCCCAAAGGTTTTTCTGACCCAAACCACCCAGTGATCTCCCAGAACTCTGCTGAGCTCCCCTGGCTGCCACTCACGGGGATTTGCTGGGCCAAGGAATGGGAGCAGAGCAGCAATTTGGCTCTGCTGCCTGACCTGCCCCAATTCCAGGAGCTCTGGGACCCTTCATTCCCTGTCCAATCCCAGAATCTCCAATTCCAGGAGCTCTGGGACCCTTCATTCTCTGTCCAATCCCAGAATCTCCAATTCCAGGAGCTCTGGGACCCTTCATTCCCTGTCCAATCCCAGAATCTCCAATTCCAGGAGCTCTGGGACCCTTCATTCCCTGTCCAGTCCCAGAGGCAGTGCAGGGAGCAGTGAGATCTCTCTGGCCTTTCCTGGCCCAGCCCAGCTGGAGGGGACAGGAGCTGAGTCCTGAGCAGTAACCAGCACAGGACCTTATTCCCTGTGGAAAACCCTCTGCAGGCCCCCCTGGAGCTGCAGTAAAAGACAGAGATGACCTTTCCAAGAGGAGCTGGGATTGCAGTAACTGGGCAATAACACAAACATTAAAATCCAAACCAAATGTGGGGTTTTTGTTTGTTTGGGGTTGTTTTTTTTTTTGTTGTTGTTGTTTTGTTTTAGGGACTTCTTATGATTCTGTTATGGTTTAGTGGACAAAAAACTCAAGAAGATGGTTGGTTTATCCAGTGGGAGATGAAGAAAATCCTCATAGAATCCAGCGAGGAACAGCTTTGCGAACACCAGGTTCCCAAAGAATCCAGCCCAGGAGCAGCTTTGGAATCTCCTGCTGTTCCAGGCAGGATTTCTCTCTAATTCCAGTCCAGATCCACTTTTTAAAGCTGAGTCTCACCCAAGGCCTGAGGAGTTTTGCAGCTTCCCAGAAACCACTGGCACAGCAATAAAAATCACCTGCTTGTATTGAGAGTTGTATTTTTAGGCTAAGATTGAAGTGCTCTGCTCCAGAAGCAGCCATTCCTGCAGGAAGGGAGGGTTGAATCCTCAGCAATAAAGCTGGAGAATAAAATCCAGAGAAAATCCTTGCTCAGATATTTGTCCAACCAAAACTCCTGTGGAAGGACTGGCCAAATATTTTGTGCTTTGATTTTTAGATAAAAATTGAGGTTAGTGGCTGCTTGCCCCCAAAATGCTCTGACTTTCTTTATGGAAGCAAAGCCACAACATTTCTTTTACACATGAATCTCCCATTTCTCCTTTTTGTTTTTTTCATCCAATACTGGATTTCAGCCAAAAAATATTGGTCCTCAATTACTGAAAATCAATTTATTCTCTTTCTGAGCACTTGGCTTAATCCAGTGCAGAAAAGTCCATTAATGAACTCTCTCCCAGATGAAAACAGAAGCAAAGCTTTGCATTTCATCAGCTCTTAGGAGAAGCTGAACAAGTTAAGCAGGGCCAGCAACATTTTAATTAAGCCTTGCTGAGATTGTCTCCTGCTACAAGAGCCCCTTTTAATTACATTTGTTAAAATATCCCACAGTGGATTGAACCCCTGCTCAGAGGGGTTTCTCCATGATGGGAATGCCAATAAATGCTCGTGTTTCCCTTGGCACTGCAGCCCCAGGTGAGTCCTGACCCCAAACTGGGAATGCCCGAGGGGCAGCACCAGGGCAGAGCCCTGGGGAGCAGCTTCAGTTCCCACCCATCCACTGGTCTGAGGCATTCCCAGTGTCCAGCAGGGAATTCTGCAGGTGGCCCTGGATCACATCCATCTGGGAGACTGATGGGATTGATTGATTGATTGATTGATTGATTGATGGGCAGCATCAGTCCTTTCCCAGCCCTCTCCTTCCCAGATGGGACAATTGTCATTCCCAGGATCCCTGGCCTGGGATGTGCCAGCACTGGGAGCCCTGCAGAGATCACACAACGTGGGAAAGCATCTCTCTCATTCAGGGAACAGCCTCACCTCTGGCTGTGGCAGAGGAGCCTCTTTGGACCTGGGAAACCACGGGGAGTGAGTCCAAAGTGGACCCAAAACTCTTCCCCACACAACCAAAGCTCAAGCTTGAATCCCAAGGTGTTCAGCAGCTGTTGTCAGCCTCTGGACACACAGCACTGCCCCATGATCCCAAGGTGCCAAAAGAAGGTGGAACAGTCAGCTCTGGGTTTTTGAAGCCACTGCTGAAGCTGTTTCAGAGGATTTCTGTGCCCTCCGTTTGTAGGAGGAGGCAGCTGCACTGCTGGGATGGAGATGGGGCTCACACAGACCCTTGGAGCAGGGTCTGTGCCCAAAGGACTTGGAAATCTGAACCTCTGACCATCTGAAACCTGACCTCTGAACCTCTGTCAGGAGTTCATGGGCCAGGAATTTCCTCTGAGCAAAGGAAATATTGTGAGGGACATAAGAGCAGGAAAATGTTGTCTGATTACTTCCAAAATCAATATATCAGGGAAGCCCATGGAACAGGCAGCTCTCTCTCATTCAGAAACCAGGACAATTTAATGAACTCTGAATAGCACTTGGAATGGGGAATACTGAACCCACTGATGGATGGGCTGAATCCTCCAGGGAGGGTTGGATTGGAAGCTCTGTCTGATTGCCTGGGTGCTCCAGCAAAAATTAAGGAAGAGATCCTTTCCAAACCCTGTTCTCCTCAGGGCTGGAGGCTTTCAGGTTCATTTCCCAGCAAGGTTTTCCATTCAGGAGTTAGCTGGTCCCTGCTCCTCCCAGAAACAGGAATATTTACTGAGCCTTGAGCCAAATTCCTTTTCCCTTCACCAAGGTGTAAATCAGGAGTGCCATCACTGGAGTCCCTGGGGCCACAGGAAAAGGGATCACACAGTCCCAGGAGCCAGGACAAGGCAGAATGGCTGCAAACTGACAGAGAGGAGGTTTAGATGGACACTGGGAAGGAATTCCTGGCTGGGACACGGGGTGAGGCCCTGGCACAGGGTGCCCAGAGCAGGAATGTAGCTGGAATCCCTGGCAGTGCCCAAGGCCAGGGTGGGCACTGGGGCTGGGAGCCGCCTGGGACAGTGGGCGGTGTCCCTGCCATGGCAGGGGTGGCACTGGATGATTTTTCAGGTCCTTCTCAACCATTCTGGCATTCCATGATCTTCATGGGAGTCTCGCTTTGATTCCAATCCACAGCTGCATTCCCACCACACCTGTGGAGGCTCCATGTCCCATCCCACCCCACAGACCCTCCTGGGAATCCCTGACCAGGACACGCTGATGTCCTAATGAACAAAACCCCATGGCAGGGTGGTGGAGGCAGCCCTGAAGCCCAGATTCTCCTCAGTTATCCCCACCTGGCTCTGGAGCAGCTCCATGGGGCCGGTTCTACTACAGGGTTACAAAGCTGGGAGTTGTGACCCCAGTGCTGTGTCACAGCTGTGTCCCTGCAGCTCCCAGACAGCACAGGGCTGTCCCCAGCCCCGGGTCTGGGTCACTGGGAGCTGCCAGAGCTGCTCAATGCTGGTGTCACCCACTGCTGAATCCTAGTGTCACCCACTGCTGATTCCCAGTGTCACCCACTGCTGAATCCTGGTGTCACCCACTGCTCATTCCCAGTGTTACCCCCTGCTCAATCCCAGTGTCACCCACAGCTCAATCCCGGTGTCACCCACTGCTGAATCCCAGAGTCACCCACTGCTCAATCCCAGTGTCACCCACTGCTGATTCCCAGTGTCACCCACAGCTCAATCCCAGTGTCACCCACAGCTCAATCCCTGTGTCACCCACTGCTGAATCCCAGTGTCACCCACAGCTCAATCCCAGTGTCACCCACAGCTCAATCCCGGTGTCACCCACTGCTGAATCCTGGTGTCACACACTGCTCATTCCCAGTGTTACCCACTGCTCAATCCCAGAGTCACCCACAGCTCAATCCCAGTGTCACCCACTGCTGAATCCCAGTGTCACCCACAACTCAATCCCAGAGTCACCCACAGCTCAATCCCTGTGTCACCCACTGCTGAATCCCAGTGTCACCCACAGCTCAATCCCAGTGTCACCCACAGCTCAATCCCGGTGTCACCCACTGCTGTATCCCTGTGTCACCCACTGCTCAATCCCAGTGTCACCCACCTGCTCCCCTTTGCACAAAGGACTTTGTCCCCTCCTGGCATTTGCAGAGCCCTGAGCCCATGGGATCCCAGGTTAAGAGCCCCCAGCAGAATCCCCAAAGCTCCCAAAGGAGTTCTTGGCAAGGCCTGGAGCAGGAGAGGCTGTCAGCCTGCACAGGAGCTGTGGCAGCACAGGCAGGACCCTCAGGCCTGCCCAGGGCTGCTCCCTGGCTCCTCTGCTCTTTGCCCCCTGCAGGAATGTGGGGCTGGAGAGGTGGGGAACTGCACTGGATAAAACCTGGTGCAGGATCAAGAAGAGCAATGAGGCAGGTGTGAGTGCAGGCACCCTTTGGCAGCTCCAGGTCTGTCCATCCTGCCTGGGCTCACACTTAGCCTGCTCTGTGCCCAAGAGAAACTCAGGGATCTCTGAGGCTGCAGAATCCAGCCTTCCCTAAACCCATCCACCCCACACAGGGAGGCTGCAGCCTCGGGGAGGGAACGTCCCAGCTGAGGCCAGGGGACACCACGTGAGCTGGGCTGCCACCACAGCGTAGGGAGAGAGCAAGGGCTGGGTGAAATCACACTGAGCAGCTGGGGAGTCACACTGAATAACTGGAAAGTCAAATTGAAGATTTTTGAACTCATATGGAATATTTCAAGTTCATATTGAATATTTGTGAAATCACATTGAATATTTGTTAACTAGGTGACCACAATCACCTTCTCAGGACCTAAGGGAGACAGTAACTTTCCCCAGCCAGGGAATGATACAGTGGGAAAATTCACCAGGTGTCGGAGGATGTTTATATGACGTTCCTGGGAATTCCACTCCAAAATACGAGGAGTGTCAAATTAGATCAGGCCTAAGATCCATCTTAGACCGACACTGCAGCTCAGAGAGGCCCCGCTCCACCCTCCAGTCCAGGTGGGAGATGTCCTTTTCCCACAGTCCTTCAGCACTGGCAGGTGTGGGGAGCTGGCCCTGCCCATGGCAGGGGGTGCAGCTGGATGGTTGCTCCAACCCAAACCATTCCATCATTCTCTGGAGTTATTCTGACTTCTGCTCTCTTGTTGACATGAACAATTCAATTGAGGTTATTTTCACTGTTTGAGTAAAGATCAGTCCCTGTCTGATCTTCCCAAGGCAGGGATCCAGTGCCCAGTCCCTGTTCTGTGTTCCCCAGGATGTGGACACGGGTGCAGGACACACACATGGAGTTGTGTGGGATGGTTCATCCACTGATTTTGGGATCCTTTCCTCCTTGCAGGCACTGAAGCCACAGCAACACTGGCCAAAATCCTTTCCTGGTCAGGGATAGCAGATCCTCCCTGGCTCATCATTCTTTGGTATCAGATATGAAGGGAGGCAGGGAGTGAATCCAATGTTTTAGGACTCCTGGGAGTCTGGGGCTTGTACTTCTGAACAGAGCCACAATTTTCCTTCCTGGCTAAGCAAGAGTTCCCTGAGCTGAGTGAGGGTCTGGAGAGGAGGGAACAACTTGGAAATGAAAAATGCTGGGAATTAAACGTGATCTAAAGTCGCTGTCACATTAAAATGCAATTTGCAGGTCTGGTATCTCCCATTCTGCAGGACCTGGGCACGGATTGCAGGGGAGAGGCAGAGCTCACCCCGATCCTAGGCACATAAAGCACCGGCTCTGCCTGGGAAGGGCTTCCAAGACCCAACAATAAATAAGAATAATGGAGCCTTAAACACGTCCCTAAGCAGGGCTGAGAAATGCCTCCATAAACTGCAGGGCAGGGCAGAGCTCCCAGGGGGGAGCAAAGCAGGAGTTCCGTGGTTTGTGTGGGGAAAAACCAAAGGAAAATCCATCCAAAGCGTCCTGGGGCTGCCAGGAGCGGCCAGGAGCTGCCACCTCCCCAGCTGACCCCAAAGCCGAGCGCAGGGGAGGGCTCAGCGCCAGGCTCGGCTTTGTGTTATTTCTATGGCAACACGGGAAGCATCTGGGATCAGAAAGCTCGGGAAGAGGAGCCAAACTCCCGCTCCGCCTTTGGATTCCGTGGCTGCTGGATCCATTCCCTGTCCCAGGGAGGGTTTCACCACCAAGGGCAGTTGGCTGCCCCTGCTCACTCACTGATGCTCACCTGCGGTCTATGAGGATTTCCGTCCGATTTCAGAGGGGATTCCATGGATCTCCCCTTCCTGCCCAGACTCCTCTGTGCTCCACACGAGCACAGGGCTGCTTTGCATTCCAGACAGGCTTGTGCTGCAGGAGCCAGCCTCAGAAAATTCAGCACAGTTTGGGAATGCTCTGAGTTGAGCCTGACTGGGTCAAGCCCGACTGGATTAAGCCTGACTTGCCTTTCAGTGACAGAGACAATGGGCAGTGTCCTGGGTGCCACCTCGTGCAGGAAGAAAGGGACAATGAGACCATGTGTGCCTGGAAAAAAGTGAATTATTGACACATGATTGGGGTTTATTCTGCCAGATCCCATTAAAGAATTTCTGAGCTCTTGCTAAGGGGCCAGGAACATCCCCCTGGATTTGGTGTGTGCTGGATTTGGCACTGCTGGGAGCTCCCTGAGGAGGTGCTGCAATTTGGGAAGCTCAGGCTGGCTCTGTGCACACACTGTGGATGTGGCACATGAGGGGTCCAAGGGGGCAGTGCCAGAGGGAGGATGATGAAGGAGCTGGGAAGGGAACAATCCTTGGGCTATGGAGGGAGCAACCAGGAAAGCTTTATTGCCAAATGTTTTCCTGCCCATTGCCCTCAGAAAATGCGGCCTCTGCCTGTGACTGCCTGTATTCCACAGCCATCCCAAAATATTCCCTGCAGTTCACCCCACCTCTCCTTCCTCCTCTCCTGTCACATCTGTGGGGTGACTTTATTGTGACCTTCCAGGGCCTGAAGGGAGAGCTGGAGAGGGACTGGGGACAAGGGATGGAGGGACAGGACACAGGGAATGGCTCCCACTGCCCAGGGCAGGGCTGGATGGGATATTGGGCAGGAATTGTTCCCTGGCAGGGTGGGCAGGGCTGGCACAGGGTGCCCAGAGCAGCAGTGGCTGCCCCTGGACCCCAGGCAGTGCCCCAGGCCAGGCTGGACATTGGGGCTGGAGCAGCCTGGGACAGTGGGAGGTGTCCCTGCCAGGGCAGGGGTGGCACTGGCTGGGCTTTGAGGACCCACCCAACCCAAACTGTTCTGGAATTCTGGGATTCTTGATGATCTCTGCTGAGCCTTTGGGCCCTGTCCCTGCAAATTCCCAATTGTCCCAACCTTCACTGGGTTCCCTCACTCCTGGTTTCCATCCCAGGGTTTTTCCGTACTCCTCATCCTCACAAAACTGTGCTGAGGCTCTGGGAGTAGCAGGGGGGCTCTGACCTTCCTGGGAACCTGCAGGAGTAAAGGACTCCAACCCCAAAGTCTTCAGCCAGTACAATTTCCCAGTGGGTTGTGGAAGTGTGAGGGGAAGGGATTTGTCTGAGACTGAATCAGGGGGGAAGCCCAGAGCCGTGGCTGAGCTGAGCTTAATCCAGGACAGAGAAATGCCACAAGTGCATCAGGAACTGCTCAGCTGGGAATTGCTCAGATTGTGCCGGGAAGCAGCCCCAGAGCCAGGGGGGCTTGGAATGGATCAAAGTGCCACTAAAGCCTGGAATGCTGTGTTGTGTCTGTGGCAATCAGGTCCCAAATACTTCCCCACTCTCACTTCACACTTTTCCTTGGAGTTTTTCCTGAAATCCAGCTTTTTTCCAGAACAGACAAAAGGATTTTGTGAGGTCCAAAATGAGTGACTGTCAAGTGATGCCAAGTCAATTTTCCAGGGGAAGGAAATCCCCACTGCTCTGGAGGAAGCCCAGCACACTTTGTCAGAAGGTGTTTGGGTTTTCTTTAATTCTGTCAGCCCCATTCCCCCAAAGCTCTCAGATGGGTTTGTTGTGGAAGGTGAGCTCTGGGCAGGCTCAGGCGAGGTGGGCAGGTTGTGCCACGGTGGGAATGCAGCTGTGGGGGCTCTGATACAGATGTTTACCTCTGCACTGTTGCCCCACATGTTAAGAACAGAGCCAGAAGACCAATCTCCTTTCCAAAAGCCTTTATTAAGACAGCCGTGAATGGTGAACTCGAGGGACTGCACACACCACCGCTGCTCCCCCTGGACACCACTAAGGAGGACGTACAGATTGAACCTGCAGCTCCCACTGCACAGCTGGATATCCCATCTTCACAGGGTTCCAAAGAACTCAATGTGGGTAGCGTAGTCTAGGGGATCATCCCATAGTGGTGCTTTCCAGGTGATGGTGAGGTGCTCATGGGAACATGGAAACTACCCACGTGTAGCTTGGTGTCCCATACACTTGACGATGTCTGTAGTAAATTTAAATTTTGTACCTGCTCGTCACTTTTAGGGGTTTTTACTGTTAATCGAGCTTCCGCCTTTGAGCTAAGTATCACGGGAGTCTCTCAATTTGTTTATTACTGGTGACGTCAGTGGTTTGATGGGCAAGTGGGGGGGGGGCAGCAGAGGCCTTGGCTGACGGAAAGTAAGGGGGGAACTGGGCATTCAGGAATTGTGGGGGAGGATACAGCTCAGGGTACAGGGGATTGAAACCGGGGAGTACAGATTCAACAAGAACTGCTTTGAACAAAAAGAAACTGGAGAGGGTACAAATTTAACAAGAGCAGCTTAAAACGAACAGTAAATAACAATGTAACATTCCAACAGCATAACTAGACAGATACCACAAGTCAAGGTTTTTCTACGTTTATCCATTTCACCACATGTCTCTGTACCCTCATTTCCAACACTGAACCCCTTTCCTTGCAATAACTCAACAGGGACGTGCCAGAAAGAGCCAGGAAAAGGCAAATACTCCAGCTGTTTTCTCTCAATAGAGTGAGGTGACTGAAGCAAAGCACTCCCTGAATCCTTCCTGCCACCCTCCCTGTCCCTGAGTGCTCCCAAGCTGCTGCAGGTTGAGAGGCGGCTGAGGACAAGGGGCTGCAGCCTGTGGATTTGCTCACAATTTCTCTCCCAGCTCTCCCTGTCCATCTCTCCACATCCCCAGAGTGGATTGATCTCCATGGAGGTGATGTTGTTTCCCTCGATGGGGATGATGCTTTCTCTCCTTGGTGCCTGGGTTACAGAATCACAGAATCAACAGGCTGCAGAATCAGAGAATTCCAGACTGATCTGGGTTATAAAGGACATCGAAGCCTCTCCAGTGCCACCCCTGCCACGGGCAGAGACACCTCCCACTGCCCCAGGGTGCTCCCAGCCCTGTCCAGCCTCTATTTGGACAATATCCACCTGGGAAGATGAAAAGCTGGATACTGAGCAAGGGAAAGCAGGGATTTTGATTTGAGCCATGGTTTTTTCTATTTCAGTAATTTCTCCATTAAAAGTACATGTTTCTTTACAAGTTGCCTGCTTTTTATGCTTTTTTTTAGCTAGCATGTGAGTGTTGGGCAGGCACTAAACCCCAGGGTGTTCCCCACTCAGAGGCTGTGCCCACACACCAATATTCCACACAGGAAATGCTGCTCACATCTCTGGGGTCACCAGCTCATGCTTCAGAGTCACAAACTGTGCAGAACCTTCCTCTGGTTTCCATTCCCCCCCTCGGCCTTGGGCATGCACAGGCAGAGAAAGGGGAGCTCCCAAGTCGTGCTCTGCCCCATTCCTGGGAGAGCATGAACGGCGAAAGTTGGGAATGAGCTTTTATAGGATTAATTTATTTTTAGTTGAACTCTGAGCCTTTAAGACCCCTCAGTCTTCTGAGGTCCCTCAGGGACACAACCTCAACCGCAAAGCTGTTCCCCCTCCCCAGCCCATGTGCAGAGGAGTTGAATCCCTTCTCCCGAATCTCTCTGACTGCCTGCAGCTGGAGGGAGGCTCTTCCTTGCAGCCTTGGGTCAGAGCCAGCCCAGCCACTCTGAACTCCCGTAATTAGTCAAAATCTGAGGATGAATTATTTTCTTACCGAAGATGTGGGCAGACAGCAGCTTTAAGGCTTCATTAGCCCCGGCAGTGGCAGGGTCAGCCCCTGAGCTCGGTGGTCCGAGCTGTGCTGGAGAGCAGCTCCTCTCCTGGATAATGAACGAGCACTGACAGGCTGGCAACATCGCGCTGGGGGCTCCGCTGGCGCGGCTGACGGACCCGGCGGGGCTGCGTCCCTGCTGGGAGGCTGTGGGCAGCACAGCCCTGGGCCACCGGTTAAACCAGGGCTGTGATGGGTTAAACCGGGGCTATGACGGGTTAAACCGCGGCTGTGATGGGTTAAACCAGGGCTGTGATGGGTTAAACCCCAGGGCTGTGATGGATTGAACCGGGGCTGTGATGGGTTAACCCAGGGCTGTGATGGGTTAAACCAGGCTATGATAACACCGGGGCATCTCCCGGGAGGGACCAGCTGATCCCCCGCGGGCCGGGATCCTGCTCGGGCTCACTCTGTGCCATTCATCCCTCTCCCAAAAGCTGGAGTTCCTCCCCCGGAGGTGCTCGAGCACTGCCCAGGGCATGGTCCCGGCCCCGAGGCTGCCAGAGCTCCAGGAGCGCTGGGACAGCGCTGCCAGGGATGCTCAGGGTGGGATTTGGGGGTGTCCGTGCAGGGCTGGGGTGGCACTGGGCGATCCCTGGGCTCTCTTCCCGCTCGGATTTTCCACGAGCCTGTGTGTGCAGCGGAACCATCGATGCTGTTCCCCCGTGCACTCCCAGCCCGAGCTGCAGGATGAGCTCCCGTCACCCAGAGCTCCCAGGCCTGGCGCAGCTCCCCGAGTTCCATCTGCGATGCCCACGAACAGCTCGTTCCGTGCTAATCCAGCCCTGCTCCCGCCTGCCCCGCTGATAAAAGCCAGAACTGACTCGTCTCGCTCCAACAACTGCAAACGCAGCTCAAAACTCCTGATGGCTTTTTCTTTTCCCTGTGCCGTGTGCTCATCGCTCCTGGAGACTGGCAGCGCTCCCCCGCCGCCGGGGGAGGTGAGCCATTATTCCCGGAGAAATGGGAACTTCACCACCTTTGGAATAATCTCTGTAATAGCCATCAGCGAGTCACTCATTTCTGAAATGCCCCAGCAGTGCTCCTGGGGAAGGTGAATGGGCCCAGTGAGGGTGGGGATGGTCCCGCAGTGATCCCAGCCCCCAGCGAGGCTCCCGGGGATGCAGAGGGTGACAGCAGCGCAGAGCTCTGTCCCCACTGCTGACAAACCCGGCCAGGAGCGCCTGCGGGAAGGGGGGGACGGGGACTGATGGGGACACTTGGGGGACCCTGGGCAGCGACACCCGGGGGGTTCGGGGGGACAGAGAGCTGCACCTCCTCACACACCAGCGCCTGCCTCTGCTCCTCCGGGCTGATTCCAGGGGACAAGGGAACATCGGGGACTGTGCTGCAGGAGGGTTTGGGGTTCCAGGCGCTCTGGGGTGCAGAACTCCAGGGGGATTTTCCCTGTTCAGGAATGGACCCGCGGTGTACCCTCGGGCCCGTGCTGATCCCTGCTCACACAGCGTGGGTGGAACACAGTCGGGATGGGGCTGTGCCAGGAGGGGATGGGAATCCCTGCCTTTGGCTTAGCCAACCAAACTGCATCCCAGATGTCCCCAAATCCATCCCAGATGTCCCCAAATCCTGTAAGTGTGATCGGTAAAGCTCCTCCAGCCCCTCCCTGCTGCCTGTGCAGCCCACGGGAGTTGAAAAGCTGCCCCCTCACTTTGGATGCACAAAGTTTATGGAAAAAAAGAGACAATTTTTTTCCCCTTTTACCTCCAGAAATCACAAAATTACTGTGGAATCCTGAAATCCCAGACTGGTTTGGGTTGGGAGGAACCTCAAAGGCCATGCAGTGCCTGGGGCAGGGACACCTCCCAGTATGCCAGGCTGCCCAGAGCCACCTCCAGCCTGGCTTTGGACGCTTCCAGGGATGCTGCTTCAAAAAACTCCATCTCTATTCTTGCTTGGGAGGTCACCCAGGAGGGCACTCGGGGCAGTCACAGCTGCTCTCGGGGGCCACAGGCATTTTCCAGTCAGGGTGGCCTCAGTTCCAGCCCCTTTGCTTTAAAGGATTTAAATCCAGCAGGATTTTCCCTCCTCTCCCTGGTGATGTTCCATGAGAGCCCCTGGCTGATCCCACGGGTCCATCCGGGTCCAGTGAACGATTCCCAGCCCTCGGGTGAGTGGGTGCCTGTCACAGCTCAGGGAGCATCCTCAGGGAAGCATTCCCTGCCACACCATCCTGCAGGAGACTTCCTAAGCCTTGGAGCTTTTCATCAACCCTTTTATTTCAAACAACTGCACTAAGAGATGCTTTGATGAGTGAGACTGCTTTTTAAAAAAGAGAAATAAGGTTTTTTCAGTGAAATTTTGGGGATTTGGATTAACTCCTGGGAAGGTTGCTGTGGGTTTACCTGCAAAGGTCGGGGCACTGCTGGAGGTGTTTGTTAAGATGTGCTGGGCAGGGCAGGGACCCGAACTGAGGCTTTTGTGAGTCCTGGTGGGAGGATCCTGTCTGGGGCCTCTCCTCAGGCAGGGAACAGCTCCTTCCCTGGCAGCTTTTTGATCAGAGGTTGGAAGGGTCCTGTTCTCACCTCGGCAGGGAGTGAAAATGGACCTGGAAAACCTCTGAGCACTTCGCAGAAGCAATTCCTGTTTCACAGCCATCCCTGCTGCAGTGGGGCAGGGGCTGTTCCCATGGGGAGGGGAAAAAAAGGGATTTCTGTGTCTGTGGGCAGGGCTGGGGCTTGGGATCTTCTTGGGACCTCGACAGGGAATGAGGTACAGCAGCGCTGCTCCTGCTTTGGGAGGAAAGGAGAATTTGGGAATAGATATTTGGGATAAATCCTTCCCTGGGAGAGTGGGCAGGGCTGGCACAGGGTGCCCAGAGCAGCTGTGGCTGCCCCTGGATCCCTGGCAGTGTCCCCGGCCAGGCTGGGACAGTGGAAGGTGGCCCTGCCATGGCAGGGGTGGCACTGGGTGGGATTTAAGGTCCCTTCCAACCCAAACCATTTTGGAATTCCCTGAAGGTGTGGGGTGGGGAGGGACATCCCTACTAAGGGTTACCCCACCACCCTGAGCAGGGAATAAATTGGAATAAATCTCTACCCCAAGGGAGCAGCTGCTCCTCATGGAAAGAGCAGCTCTGTAAAGTCTCTGGCTACAGGACAAAGTTATTGTGGATAATAAGGAAATAAGGACAATTCAATTGAATTGTAATTATTCACCACTAATTTTCTGACTGTCTCTTGTTAAAGAAATGTTTGAGACATCACATTGAGAAGCAGAAATTATGCCACAAGAGATGGATGAGGAATTCTAGGAAAATGAACGATCAGTAAACAACTGAAGAGCACCTTGGTGCTCACATGTCCTGGTTAGCAGGTCTGAGTAATGAGGAAACTTGTAAAAATTAAACTGTGGGTTGTTTGTGCCACAATGATTAAAAAAAGAAGAGTCAAACAGTTGGTGAATTTATATGCAATGAATAAATGAATCAGTTCTATTTTCTCCAGAGGAATCAAAGCAAACAAGAGAAGGGCTCTGTATCTGTGCACACAGCATTGTTTTCAAACCTCAGCTGTTACAAAGCAGAAAATATTTGCAATGGGGAGAACAATTTGAGAAATTAAATCAGTGTGGGAGGGGGAATTTGCAGTTCTGCCTCTCTTCTGATATCAGCAGAGCCCATCAGGACTTTGTCTTGGTGTGGGGAGCAGAAGGAAATGAGAATGTCAGGGGAGGACAGCACCTGGAGGAGGAATTATTGCTTCATTGTCTCCAATGCCTCTGATGGATCCTCTGGGAACTGGAGCTACAAAATCAGCCACCAGCACAGGGATGGGGGTTATTACCTCTGTGTCCAATTAAAGTTAACATTGGGGTGATTTGTCAGGGGATTTGTCCTGCCTTGGCCAGGACACCGCAGTGGACAGTGGCTGCTGCTGGAGCCAGGCCCTGCAGCTGGGGGGGACTCAGGGAGGCTCCAGCCTGGAGGGGTTCAGCTCAGGAACAGGAATTTTGGAGGAGATGCCAGGTTTGCAAAAGCTTTTGGGCCTTTGGTACCTTCCATTGTGGGGGACCTTGGGAGTGTTTGGACTTGAGACCTTGCCCTGACAACATCCCCACCACCTGAAATCGGTGTTCAGCCACCAGTTAAAAACATTCTAGACTGGAGCCAGCTGGGCCCCCCACCTTGCACCTGAGCAGGCTGAACTGTTTGGAAATTGCTCTTTTATCATCCACAGTAGATCAGCCTCAGTCCCAGCACAAGGAATATCCTCCAGGCACAAGCTCTGTGATGAAGCAGACCCATCCTGTGGCCTCTCTGTGATGCTCTTGGCCAAAGCCCTGAGGCACAGGCTGATCCAGGAGCCCACAGGCTGATCCATATCCTTGAGCTGGCACAAAGCTGCTGAGGCCATGTGAGCATCCCTCGTTCCCTCCTTGAACAGTATTTGCATAAAAAACCCTCCCCACCACATATGTCCCCAGTCCTGCTCCTTCCCAGTGCTCCAGTCAGCACAGGGACTATGGAGATATTCCCAGTTTTCCTCCTCACGCTGTCTGGCTGCATTGTCCAGCTTGGCAAACCCTTCCCTCTCCCTGCTCTGTTTGCTGTGAAGCAGGAACAGATTGTGATGGCAGCAGACAGCAGAGCTGACAGCTCTCCAGCTCCCCCAGCTCCCCCAGCTCCCCCAGCTCCCTCATCTCTCTGGAGTCAGTCAGTGTTAACTCCCTTGGGGTAAGAGCCCNCTTTAGCTCCTGCAGCTCCCTCCTCTCCCTCATCTCCCTCCTCTCCCTCGTCTCCCTCAGCATCCTCTGTTCTCTCCTCTCCCTCCTCTCCCTCCTCTCCTTTAGCTCCCTCAGCTCTCTTTCCTCTCTCAGCTCTCTCAGCTTTCTCAGCCTTGTTTATGAACTAAAATAATTTCTCCAACCCCCAAAGTGCTCCTTTGCTCCTTCACAGCAACACACAAATCCTTCATGCCCAGACATGGAGCTCCCAGCTTCTTCTTTTTCACAGAATCCCAGAATGGTTTGGGTGGGAGGGACCTTGACAATGATTTTGTTCCATGGCCAGGGGTCCCTTCCAGTATCCCAGGTTGCTCCAAGGCCTGTCCCAGCCTGGCCTGGGACACTGCCAGGGATCCAGGGGCAGCCACTGCTGCTCTGGGAATCTGCTGCATTCCCTGCATCCCCTCTCTGCAGGTGGAAGTGTGGCAAACACTGAGAGCTCTGACTATCCATGGCCCAGCAGTTCTCCTCTCTTTTTAGGCTGCTTTGCCCATTCCCCACATTTCTATCCCTGCCTGCTTGGCAGGGTCAGGGATAAGGGGCTGGATGGAATGAGAGGATGGGAGGCAGGAGGAGTCAGGAATGTTCCAGAGCCCCAGCATAGGAGGAGATGCTTCAGGCATGCAAAAATGAAGCCTAATTAAAATGAATGAGAATTATTTTTATCTCCTTAAACAATTGTACGATCACATTTTAATTAAAATAATGTTAAAACATTTCTCTTTTTTTGGATTTTGCTAATGTAGATGCTCATGGCCTTATCACAAATAGACAAAGAGCCTGGAAGGACTTTTCCTTTTCCTAAGAGGCTTTTAGTGGCAGTAAATTAAGATGTATGGATATGTGTGAGGAGAATGGCATGAAGACAGCACTGAGTTAAAGTCTGTGTCTGGCTGAGGTTTTATTTTCTCCTTGCCATGCTTTAACTGGATTTTTATGTTGTGAAGTTGTTCCTGCTCTGAGCTCTTTGCAGCTCAGAGAATCCTTGACTGAGAGAGGATTGATGGTCTGGGACAGCACTGGGCTCCTGGGATGCTCCTTGCACCTATTCCAGCTCTTTTCAGGGAGGTTCTGTGCCCTGTGGAGACCAAATCCCTGCTCTGTTCCTCAGGTGCAGGTCCCTGTAGGAGATCTGGACCTGGGCTGGGAAGGATGAGTGGAGTAGGGAGAAAGGAGAATCTTGGGGGAATAAGAGTGGGGGGGAACAGATTTCAGTGGATAAAAGATCCTGTGTGTTAGGGCTGAGGAGAATCATGGAATCATTAAGGCTGGAAAAACCTCCAAGTTCATGAAGCCCAACTTTGGACTGAATCCCACCATTCCCACTAACCCACATCATGAAGTGCCACATCTGTTGAGTTTTGGACACTTCCAGGGGTTGGGGACTCTACCCCTGCCCTGGGCAGCCTGTTCAGGGTTTAACCACTCTCCCAGTGAAGAAATGTTCCCCAAATCCAGCCTGAATTCCACTGGCACCACCTCAGTTGATTCCCTTATCTGGTCACCTGTTACCTGTCCATGGGCTCCAGGGTCGGGAATTTTGCCTGGTCAGGTCCCAGCTGAATAAACCCACTCTGAAATTCCCATCCCAGGGTTTGATGGGGCTTTTAAAGATCCGAAGGAATATTTGGAAATGTCAGCTGACACATGCAGGGCTCAGCACCCGCACTCAGAGCTTGGCACAATTCATTTGCTCATTAACATTCAATTAAATTGGTTTGGAACAATGCTGCCTAAAGAGCAGAACTCAGGCTGAGAAGGCTGGGGCTGCTCAGCCTGGAGAAGGAAAAGTTGTGCGGGGTCCTCATGGCAAAATTCCAGTGTCTGGAGGGGTTACTGGGGAGCTGGAAATGGAATCTGCATTGGGAACTCAAGTGACAGGTCAGGAATAATGGGACTGAGAGAGAGGGAATTTAGGATGGGTACTGGGCAGGAATTGTTCCCTGGCAGGGTGGGCAGGGCTGGCACGGGGTGCCCAGAGCAGCAGTGGCTGCCCCTGGATCCCTGGCAGTGTCCCAGGCCAGGCTGGGACAGGCCTTGGAGCAGCCTGGGACAGTGGAAGGTGTCCCTGCCATGGCAGGGGTGGCACTGGATGAGTATTAAGTTCCCTGCCAACCCAAACCTGTCTGGGATTCTGAGATTCTTTGCATCAAAAACCCTAAGAGGGAGCACAGTGGAGCTGCCTTTACAATGAGAGGATTTAGAAATCCAGAATTTTTGTGCTGAAAAGGAAACAGAATTTTAATCAATAAACACCTTAAGTGGTTTGAAACAAAAAATTCCAACACTCCAGATTTTTGAAGGCTGGAATAAAACCTCTCCAATTTACTGATTTTTTTAATTTATTTCTGGAGAGTTTTTGCTAAAAAGTAGAAACATTTCCTTCATACACATCCCATTCCCAGGAAAGGAGGAGATCTGAGTCCCACTTTAGCCAAAGGGCAAAGGCACAGCTTTACCAAGCCTTGTTTATCAATTAACCCCATTATTCCAACCCCAGAATGCCATCCTAGGACCCCTCTGGGGCTGCTCAGCTCCTTTGCTCCTTCACAGCAACACCCAGTTCTTTTTTTCGTGCCCCAGAGGAAACCCTGAGGTTGAAACTAGATCATTTCTGTAAATAAAGCTGCAGGACCTGAGCCAGCCCCCTCAATGCCAGCACGGATTTACATCACACCAGGCAGAATTGCAGTAACGTCTCTGCAGGAAGGAAAAGCACCAAACTTCCCTCCAGCAGCTGATTTCCTCATCCCCTCCCTGCTCCCTGGGCTGCTTCAGGAGGACACAAACCCATTGTCTGCCTTGGCATACAAGGCCACATGTGTAATTAGGGATGTAAGGACAATCGGCAGGGGGACAAGTGACACAGGAGGCAGAACTGCTTTGGGTGGTGGCACCTCCAGGCCAAAGGAGTTGGGATCAAAAGGGCTGGAGCTGGTTGAAGGCAAGAAATACCCAAATTGTTTAAGAGTTTTAAGGCTGATTCCAAGCTAATTGGGGATTGTGGGGGGGAGGGTGAGAATTAGCTCTTTACCAGAACTGGTTTCTCATTTGCTGGAAATGTGTGTTGTTCTTAAAAATATGTACAAAATAGAGAAATGGTGCATCTGAAAATGGAGATGGTTTGGTTTGGCTGATTTATCACCAAAAATGCTGATGCTTTTGGGGTCCTTACTGAGGATGGGGGCTCCTGCACCCCCTCCCCCCCACCAATGGTCAGGAAAGATCTTTCCTGGGAGAGGAGAATTGGACATTTCCCCTGGAACCCATCAGTGACACAGAGACCTGTAAAGCTTCACCTTTATCATTCAGTTCTGGAGAAATTGGATGGTGGGCAGGGACAGAAGGATTAGAACTGCAGGCATTTAACAGAGCCATGAACCCTCCTAGAGCTCATCTCCAGCCACATTTGTCTGTCACCCCCCCTCCGCTTCATCCCTGTCCCCTCTGCTCACTCAGGGAATGCTGCTCCCTGTCTCCTGTCCACATTCACAGGACATTCAAACAAAAGATTCTCAAACCCACCCAGAGCTCTGAGAGTGCAGCCCAGGACAGAGTTTGTGCTGGCTGAGATGTGGAGGGAGAAACCTGCCAGACTCTGAAATTCCTCTGAGGGGCAGGAATCTCTCATGAGCTGCTGGTGTGGGAACACCTGGAAAAGGTGGATCCTGGTCAGCATTCCTTGGCTCATCACCCAGAGGATTAGAGGAGAAATCATGGAATCCTGCAGTGGTTTGAGGGAAGGGGCCTTAAGGTCTACCCAGTGCCACCCCTGCCATGGCAGGGACACCTTCCACTGTCCCAGGCTGCTCCAAGGCCCGTCCCAGCCTGGCCTGGGACACTGCCAGGGATCCAGGGGCAGCCACTGCTGCTCTGGGCATCCTGTGCCAGGGTCCCCCTGACCCTCACAGGGAACAATTCCTGCCCAATATCCCATCCAGCCCTGCCCTGGGCAGTGGCAGCCATTTCCTGTGTCCTATCCCCCCATCCCTGGTCCCCAATCCCTCTCCAGCTCTCCTGGAGCCCCTCTAGGCACTGGAAGGGGCTCTGAGCTCTCCCTCAGATCCTTTTCTCCACATGAGCACCCCCAGCATTCCCAGCCTGGCTCCATGGCAGAGGTTTCCCACCCCCAGATCATCTTCCTGGCCCTGGCCATGCTCAGCAGTGTCACAGCTCCTGCTCCCCGTGTGCACCTCCATCCCTGCATTGTCTGGGCCATGGGGCCATGGATCCCATCCCTGCCTGGCATTCCTCCAGCTGCAAGATGAATGCTGGTTCCTCCGTGCAGACAGAGTACAGATGGAGGGAACAGCTCCATCATAAAATAGGAGTGGGATTCCTGCGTGTCCATGGCCCCGCTGCTTTCCTGGGAAGAGCTGAGGCTTCCCTGTCTTTCCTGAGCTGGAGCTGTGGCTGTCACTCCAGCCCAGAGCAAACCTGCCGGACTCCTGAACCATGCCCAAGTGACGGTGCCCTCCCCTCACTGCACTGATTACCCCAAGTTCATTAAGAGGGAGAGCAGAGTGAGTGATCTCATCTGGCCCTGTAGCAGCTGAAGGGCTCCAAACCACAGGAGCAATTCCATGGATTCACTGCCTCCTGTCAGTGCATTCCAGCTCCTGCTCTGCTGTGCTGCTGATGTGTGTGTGGCTGCTGCTGGGGTCTGGGGAGGACGGGGTTTGTGCTGCTGGAGCAATGACACATCCTGGCACGGATGAGCTCATCAGAGCAGAAATGAAACATTTCCCTGCCTTCGCATTTCCCTGCCTTCGCATTTCCCTGCCTTCACATTTCCCTGCCTTCAGCCCTCGTCCCTGCGCTCTGCAGCGTCTGCGCCGCAGCAGCGAATTCCCGGGAACGGGCTGAGCCCGGCACCAGGTCTGGTGTTTCCCTCACAAGTCCCACCACCCAGCTGGAGTGTGGCACCTGAGAGCATCAACAACGCCAGGCAGGGCAGGGGAGGGAGGTGGCAATGCGGGGGGAGCTTGGATGCTGCTCCTCCTGTTGCTCCTGGAGCTGTGGCAGCTGCGGGCTTTAATTACAGAGATTAAAGGGAAAAAAGCCCTCGACAAATGAGACATAAAACAGCGAACTGGCCTCGTGCCTGGGAAACCATCTGAGCTGGGCTGCAGCAGGAATGGGAACGGGAATGGGAATGGGAATGCCACAGGCAGGATCCTCCTGAGGGACACCAGGGGGGCAACAGAGCTTCAGCAAAGAAAGGCAGCAAAGACAGGAGACAACCGAGTGCCGAGGGGAGGAAAGGATGAGCCCAGCTCAGGCTGATCCCAGCTCCCCGCTCCTCCTGCTGCCCCCAGGCTGAGCTGGAGTGGGGAAGTGCTGCAGGAAGACGCTGGGAAAGGCTCGGGACCATGGAAGTGCATTTTTCTGGCTGGAGTCCCCCCTCTGCTCCTAAACAATTAGAGCTGCTAATGAAGAACTCATTTACTGGGATTTAACAGAGCCCTTTGTCCCCAGCGCTGCTGCTCAGCCCCTCCCCCGTCCCCCCTGTCCCCTGCCTTGCCAGGACTCTCTGGTCAGTGCCAGGGCTGGACACAGCTCCCAACACAGCTCCCACCCCAGCCAGGAGCCTTTCTCACATTGTGGGAAGACAGAGAGCACAAAAAGGAATCAATTTGTCAGAAAGCTTGTAATGAGCTGGTGCAGAGAGCTCAGCAGGTGCTGATGACCTCCCGGGTTAATTAACCTGCAGCAGAAGCCCGTGGCTCCTTTGCACTCTCCTGGGCTGATGTTTGTCTCTCGCAGCCTGGCTGTGGAGCTGTGACAGTCCCTCCAGGTGCTGCCCTGCCCTGCCCTGCTCTGCTCTGCTGGCAGTGCCAGCGCTGGGCAGCAGTGCCAGGAGCCGACCTCACTGCCAGCCAAGCTTCAGCCCTCACTTGTCACTGCTCCGTGATCACAGCTGGCAGGAGCTCTCTGCTTCCGGCCCGCTGCCATCCCTGTCCTGAGACATCCCATCACCTGAGACATCCCATCACCTGAGACATCCCAGCTCCTGAGACATCCCAAATCCCAAGGACATCGTAGCCCCTGACTGCCAGGAAAGGGCCTCAGTGCCAATGTGGGATGGGGGAGAAGGGAGCACACATGGCATGGCCTGGGATGGGGAGCTGATGCCATGAAAGGAGAAGCTCCTGGAATGGGAACACCTCCGAGTTCTGGTGGCATTTCAGCTTCCTATGGACAGAGGAGCAGGGGTTCAAACACTGAACCTTCAGATGGAGCTTCCCTGTTATAGATAGATTGTGGAGTTTCCCTGTTATGGGAATATTTAGGTCCTTTTCACCTCTCAGAAAGCAGGAATGGGAGCAGAGGGACAGCCCTTGGAGTTGGGAAAGGACAGGAAGGGTCAGACTCCCGAGGTTTCTCTGGGCCCAGGCAGTGAGTCCTGAGCCTCTCCAGAGGATCCCCCAGTTCAGGTGACATTCCCACAGGGAGAGGCTGTTTGTGGAGCTGAGTGAGTGCAGCTCCTGAGGGTGGCACCTCTCTGCCAGGGACAGGGACTCTGCTGATTTTGAGCTGGAAGTGTGAGTGGAAGTGGGGAAGGAGCTGCACTGCAAGAGGAGCAGAGTGACACCAACCAGTCCCCGCTGACAATTGCAGTCCCAGCTCTTTCCTCCACCCCTCTGGCACTGACTGAGAGCCTTCCATGGCTGGGAATTCCTGCTCTGCCTGCCTGGGGGTGTGCTCCAGCTGATGCTTTGCTTGCTCGGATACACCAGCAGAATCAGCTCCTTGTTCTTCCCCTTTCCCAGTGGGGAAGCAGGGACAAGTTCAGAGATCACAAACAAGGCATGGGAGTTGTTGGGAGCCACATCCTTTTGTCTCCTGTGACAATCACAGCCGTGGATCTGGCAGGTAAAGGATGTGGGCAGGTGGGAAAAGGACATGGATAGGCACTAAAAGGACATGGCCAGGATGTGGCCAGGCAAAGAAAGAACATGATTAGATAGTAAAAGGACAGGTCCAGATGGGAAAAGGCCATGGCCAGGTGATAAAAGGACATGGCCAGGTGGGAAAAGAACATGGCCAGGTGATTAAAGGACATGAAGAAGTGGGAAAAGGCCATGGCCAGGAGGTAAAATGAGAACAGCTCAATTTCCAGGGATGAGACTTCATCCAGAAAGGGTCCCCGGGCTGTGGGTGCAGCCATGAGCTGGGTTTTGGGTATGTGTTATCACATCCCTGTTGAGCCAGGTTTTGGGCATGTGTTATTCCATTGCTGGCTCCATGGCACAGCAGGGATGGAGGGGCAGAGCTCAGCCTCTGCTCACCCCCAGCAGCTGCAGGAGCCGAGTTTTCCAGCGCAGGGGCTGGAGGCTGCTCCGGAGCTGCTGGAGCAGCTGGGCCAGGCCCTTCCCTTTGGGCAATGATGGAGAAAAGAGGCCCAGCCCTGCCCAGCCCTGCCCAGCCCTGCCATGGCTGCATGTGGCCGGGAAGGGTTTCCCAGGGACTGGGAGCTCTGCCCCTGCCCACACAGCTGGCACCCAGGAGCCCTCGTGGCAGCTCTGGGTTATGTCCAC
>VXBI01011469.1:273471-303892 GCA_013397375.1 Toxostoma redivivum | reverse complement strand
CCAGCCCTGCCCAGCCCTGCCCAGCCCCAGCCCCGCCCTCCCCAGCCCCCGCCGTGCCCAGGCCCTGCCGTGCCCCCTCCCTGCCCTGCCGTGCCCCCGGGTGCTGCTGTCCCAGCTGGCACGGCCCAGCTCCGTGCTGCCCTCCCTCTGGCAGGGTTTGGTGTTAGGAGCTCGGGGTCTGTTCAGCCTGCCCAGCTCCATCAGACCCCAGAGACTGCCGGGGTTTTCCTCCCAGCCAGGACAATGGGATTTCTGGGCAGATCAGTGGAGTTTTGTCCTGCAGGACGTTGAGCTGCCCCAGTTCCACTCAGAACCTGCCAGGGCCATGTCTGGAGACCAAGTCAGACCTTGAAAATCCCTGAAAGGTTTGAGCAGCTCAGAAAGACAGGATTCAGTGTTGGAAGTAGGAGCTGGAATTTGCTTTCAGCTTAACACAAAAAAAAAAAAAAAATGCACCTAAAAGAGGCTCTGGGTGGCTGTGAAAAATGAACATTCCTGAAATGTTCTTCTCATGATAAAAACATCATCAGTAAGACCAAGGGACATCAATAACAGGAGATATCAATAACCCATCGATCGGGGGGATTGCTTGGGATTGCATTGGAACATTTATTTGTCAGTAGCAAGTAGATATTAATTATAATGTTATTAATAATATTGTCATTTTGCTTGGATAAAAGGGTGACACTGGATGGGCTTTAAAGTCCTTTCCAGCCTAAACCAGTCTGGCATTCTGGGATTCTGTGGTTCCTCCAGGACCCCTCCCAGCTTTCTGATCTATTGAAGAGCTGGACCTGGAATCTCTCAGCTTCCCTCCTGAAGATCTGCGGATTTTGGCTCCATTCTCCAACATTGGGAAGAGCTGTTGAAGCCCCAGGTGTGGGGAAAGGCCCGGCCAGTCTGAAGGAATCAGTGATGGAATAAAATCCCTTTTCCAGCAGAGCTGTCAACTCCAAACATCCAGAACTCCTCATTCAGCTCTGCCTCCATCACACAACTCCTTCCCAGGATTGTCACCCTCCAGCAGCCCTGATTCCTGGAAAAATTTTACTTCTCTGCTGCTGAGGGAAAGAGCCTGAAATCCCCTCTCTGAGAGCCACCTGGGAAGTTCTGCATCCCCCAAAACTTCAGAGCCACTTTCTCCAAGATTTGGAGCTTGCCTTTGGAAGCATCTGCCTTTTAAATGGAAAATTTGTCAGATTCTCCTTTGTGACTGATTTGGGGAGTTTGGGAGCTGGAGGGGAGGTGTTATTTTTAAGTTTTATCGGCAGTGCTGAAGTTACTGAGCTGGAAGCTGAATCTCATCACATGCCTTGGAGTCCTGAAACTTCATAAAAATAGAGCTCAACTCCCAGTGCCACCTGCAGAGGTGAGCTCCAACTGCAGCAATTGGCTCAGGAAGGCTCCTCCTCAATTCCTAAAATTCTTCTGCCAGCTTTAAGCATCTCTGGATACCAGAGATGAGCTTTCAGTGTTGTTTGTTGGTCATTGAATCCATTCTTTTTCTAAGGAATAGAAAGTGGATAAGGAGTGTAATGCAACCTTGTAATGCTGTCATTGTCCCTCTCTAAGAGGAACATGTGATAAATCTCTGTCCTGGGATGCTCCTGTGACCCCTGAACTGATGAGAGGAGGGCAGGCCTGGCCTGAGCCCATCCCTGGGATTTTCTGGGTTTTCTGCTTTGGAACATCCTCCCTCTCCAAGGCTAGAACTGGATCTTGTCAGTGTTTTCCAGCTCCCATTGCTGCAGGAGGAGGCAGAGCAGGGTCTCGGCGGGGAAGGACAGCCCTGGGTGTCACCCCCGGTGTCCCTGAGGGACACGGGCCAGCCCTGCCCTGCTCGTGGCCTGGCATGGCCTCTGCAGCTCTGGCTGGCCCCATGACACCCCTGGCACACAGCACAGCTGGGGCTCGTGAGGCTGCTCCCAATTCCTCAGCAACTCAGAAAAGCAGGGCAGAGAAGCACCAGGAAAAGCAGGAGGGACAGAAGATGAAAGCTGGCACTTCTTTCTCGAGGCAAGGCAAGAAATAAACCCGAGTCCTCCTCCTTCCCTACCCTCTTTTTTTTTATGAATTACCATATTTGTTTTCTTTCTTGGCCTAGGAGATGAGTTTGTGCCCAAAATGGATCATGTGCTCCTTCCTTTCTGGCTGCAGCTCCTGGAGGGAGTAGGGAGCTTTTCCTCTCTGCCCCAGCACGTCCATCATTGCCCAGGCTCAGGCAGGGCTCCTGCACTGGGTCCCAGGGATTTCAGAACAGCCTGGGGAAAAGGCAGTGGGAATTTTAGTGGGGGGCATTTAGGAGAGCAGGATTTATCCACCTCCTACAACACTGGATTGGGGGTTATTTCTGAAAAGGGGATGGTGCTGCCTGCTTTTCTTAGGTTCTGAGGAAGAGTTGTGGAAAAAAGGACCTGGAGCTGCTGGAGAGTCCAGAGGAGCCCGTGGAGCTATTCCAGGGCTGGAGCCCCTCTGGAGCCAGGCTGGGGGAGCTGGGGGTGCTCACCTGGACAGGAGAAGGATCCAGGGAGAGCTCAGAGCCCCTTCAGGGCCAAAAGGGGCTCCAGGAGAGCTGGAGAGGGACTGGGGACAAGGGATGGAGGGACAGGACACAGGGAATGGCTGCCACTGCCCAGGGCAGGGCTGGATGGGATATTGGGCAGGAATTGTTCCCTGGCAGGGTGGGCAGGGCTGGCACAGGGTGCCCAGAGCAGCAGTGGCTGCCCCTGGATCCCTGGCAGTGTCCCAGGCCAGGCTAGATAGGGCTTGGAGCAGCCTGGGACAGTGGGAGGTGTCCCTGCCATGGCAGGGATAGGTTTAAGGCCCCTTTCAACCCAAACCATTCCAGGATTCTGTGAAAGTGTCTGTTTGAACCATCTGGAGCAGTCTGGGGCTCTGCCAGTGACTGAGTGTCCCAGACCAGCCCTGAGGGTGACAGAGTTTGTTCCTTGTGTTTAAATTCTCTGCCCAAGCCCCACCTCCCCTGCAGCTGTGGCTCTTCAGGTCTGATGCTGGAGGACAGGAGAGCTGCAGGAAATCAGGATGGAATGAGGGAAAATCAATGGGATCTTGAAGAGAAACTGCTCTGGAGGGAGGAGCTGCTGGAGCTCAGGCAGCTCCTGAAGTGCCTCTTTGATGTCCTGACCACAAAATCGGCCACTTAAATTTTAGAGCCTCCATTTCCTTTGTTGACTGGAGATAAATGTGAGCTCTTGCCTTGGGATGCTGGGGCCAGGGTTCCCAGAGGCAGGAGTCAGGAGGAACCCAGCCCCATGGGTTCCATGGACTATTCCAAGTGACAGTGTCCCAGACCCTCCCAAATCCCCATCCCCTGGAAGTGCCTCTGCCAGGGCTGCTCCAGCTGCCTCCATCCAAATCCCTGGCAGCAAACTCGGAACTCTGGGACTAAAAATAGCAGAGCCTTGGAGCCTCTTCCCAGAGAAGGCAGAGAAAAAAATAAACCCGGGATGGGATGAACGAAGGGCTGAGCATTCCCAAAAGTCTGTTTCCCACGTTCTGAAATAGAGAGGACATTTCTGAGCCTGATCCCAATATCGATGTGTGCACAGACATTTGTTCAGTGCTCACAATAAACACCTTCCAATCAATGCTAGCAAATGCAGCTGGGGTTTTATTGTGCTCAGGGTTTGTGTTTGGAGAAGAACTGGAATTTTCTCTTTTATTCCTCGCCTCAGAAAGTTTAAGGGAGTGACTCTTGAATGGAACACAGCAGCAGCAGGTAAAGGATGAGACAACCATCATTGGCAAAGGTTTTATTGCATACCCTGGGATTTTATTTTCCTGCTCTCCCTGCCATACCAGATTGTTTCCACAGACCAAGAGAGTTAAACACATAATAGGGAAAATACAGGTTGGGAATTGAGAATTATTGAGAGAAAGAAAAATAGGAAAATCCCTGAGCTTGGCTGAAAAAGATCTGCATGAGGTGGTCCCATTCCTCCAGGTTCTGATTCTGTGGGTATTCCCTGACTCAGCTCAGGGAATGGGCAGGAAACCAACCCAGAAATAAAATAAAATACAACAATGGGAATGTAAAAATAAGCCCACAGAACCCCAGCCTGATTTGGGTCAGAAAGGACCTTAAAGATCACCCTGTTCCAACAGGGGTGGGAACAGTCCTGGCTTGCCTGGCTGCTCTGGCTTAGCCCTGGAGTGCAGCCTTGGTTTAACAGTGACATTGGCAGCAGTGCTGCCAGTCCCTGTGCAAATCCCTCCAAAGGAACCTCTGGCATTTCTCATCAGGGCTCAGGGGGGTTACCTGAACAATTCAACACCTTTCTTTTAATTCCCTGTATTTCCACCAGCTCAGCCATGAGCTCCTGCCTCTGGAGTTCTCCACAGCCCAAGCTGAGCTGCAGCTGCCCCTGGGCTGGAATTGCTGCCCTGGGCAATGGTGCTGGAGGGAGCCCAGGGACAGCTCGGGCAGAGCAGGGATGTAAAGCTCTGCTTCTCTCATCAAGTGGCAGCAGAGGCTCCCCAGGGTGCTGCCGAGGCCGACAGGGCCTCATTGTTCAAACCCTCCCTGAAAAAGCCCTGGAAATAAAACTGGACTTTGTTGCTAACTCAGCAAAAAGCTGAGCCTGGTTCTGCTGACTTTGGGATCAGCTCTCTGAGAGCTGAGGTTCATGTTCAGACTGCTAAAATCAGTTCTTCAGCTCAGTTTTGAGCTGGAATTGAAGTTGTGCTACGAGGAGGGGACTGGCTGAGCCCAGCCTGAGCTCAGCCTCACCCCAGACCATTCACTATCCAGGGAGACTTCTGTGCCAGGGAGTCCTGGAACGGGAATGGGATCCAGAGTGTTTCATATGCAGTTCTTGTTTGCCAAAAACCGCTTTTCCATGCCCAGAATATTTGTAGGAAAGATAAGGAAAGGTCATCACAGCCCCAGTGTCCCTTCCCTGGCCTGAGTCTGGCTCCCATTGGAGGTAGGCAGTGCTGGGAATGGCCCAGGGATTTGGGATTTGGGATCCATCCCTGAGGACTGAGAGCACAGAAAAGCAGCAATGTTTGCACAGCCCATTGTACTTCCTTATTAATGGAAATGCAACAAGAGGGTGTGAAAAATAAGGTTTATTGTTTTGGGAGAATTTAAAAGATTTAATAAAAAAGACAATAGGAGACAAACATAAAGTAAAGGGTTAAAACGGCCGGGTGCTTGGCATGCTGCTAAGAGCAGGCGGGAGTTTTGGGAACACTTTTTTAAATACTTTTTACAATATATAATTTGTTACATATTTATAGACTTTTATACATAGTTAACTGTTCTTGGGAATTGTTTAGTATGGTTACTCTTTGGGTCCACTTTTTTAGAGAATGTGTGTTTTTTGGTTTGTGGTTTTAATTTTTTTCTTATTATTTTTTAATTTGGGTGGTGGTTCCGGCCTTTGGCAGTTGGTGAGTGTTGATAATTGTCGTGTCAGCTGTAGGGTTTTTATTACACATTTACGGGCTGTTATTTTACTTAAGCGGGTAGTTTTAAGCATACTATTTTAAAAAACTTATGTTTAACTTTTGTTATTAGCAGAGAGAAGAAAAAGAAGAATAAAAACTATATCCATATAGAAATGCTATTTTAACATTATACATACAGCATTTATCCCAATATTTGCAAAGAGCCAACAATATGTCATGCACTTATAACAAGGGGAAAAATCCACAGATTTCAGAGCCAGGACTTTCCAGGCAGGGAGAAGCAGCAATTCCAACCTTTGTATTTATAATGTCAGGATGAATCAGATGCCTGAGCCTGGCTGCTCCCTTTGTCTGGCAGCTTCAATGTCTGCACATTGTCAGCCTTGGGCAGGCCCTGACTTTGGGCAGGCAGAAGAAAGGGGCTGGGGAGGGCCCTTTGATCCCCAGAGTCTCAGAGCAGTGGGGGCTGCTCGGCTTCTGCTGGCAGGGGATCCCAGCCTTGCTTTTTATTTCCCTCTTCCCTTGGTAAAGAGAAGCCTTTTGCATGTCCCCTGTGCTGGGCTGAGGTTCAGGGCCAGGCTGGGGGGACGCTGAGCTTGTCCCCAGAGCAGCCCCAGGTCTGTCCCTGCAGCCCAAAGCAGGCTCCTGCATTTCCAGTCCCACTCCCCTCCCGTGCAGGGCTCCTGACCTGAGCAGCCCTGGCTGTGCCTTGCTCAGGCCTCCTGCTCCAGCACACCCATGGGCTTTGGAGCCAGGAAGGATCCCAGGGACTATCCCAGAGCTTTTCTGTTGGGCAGTCAGAGCTCTCCCTCTCTGCTGTTCAAGCCTCGTAGCCATAGAAACTATGGGAATTTATAGGCACCACACGGTGCCTTTGGCTGAGTCTACAGGGAAGCAGCAGTGCCAGGGTCCCCAGACGTGCCAGGGCCCCCAGACGTGCCCACCCCCACAGGGTGGCACAGGCCTGTGCCCAGGGCTCTGCTGGGTGTCACCAAGGTCAGGCCTGGGGACAGCAGCAGCTCCCGGGGGAATTCAGCAGCCTGGATTTGGAGGGGGGATGGGGTCTGCTCCCACTGGAGTTGAGGAGGCACCATGGTGACATCCAGAAATCAGCACAGTTGTCACAACACAGCAAGCTCTGATGCATTGGGACCAACACTGCTGGGACAGGAGCATCTGCTCCTTACCAGATGGCCCTGGGAGAGACAGGATGGGCTTTGGAGCATCCTGGTCCAGTGGAAAATGTCCCTTCCCATGGCAGGGGCTGGTGCTGGGTGGCCTTTGGGGTCCCTTCTCACCCAGAACATCCTGGGATTCTGTGATTCCATGGAAACCTACTCAGTTTGGGACCCTCAGTCCATTCATACAACACCCCAATCCAAAGGTCTGGTTCCAAAGATCTCCACATGCAAATGGGCTCCCTATGATCTAGCTGGAATCTTCCTTCTGGAGAAGGAGCAGGGATTTGGAAGCAATGTGTAGCATAAGGCTCTAAAATTAAACTTGTCTGTGTAGTGAGTGGGTTCAAAGCCAGGACAGACCAAAGAACCCCAAGTGAACCTGAAACTTCGGAAATAGAAAATAAGCTTTGGATTTTCCCATGTTTTTCCAGGAAGGCACCAGCTCCTCCTGTGTTCTTCAGTCTCTGTAAAAAAACCCTGAAGTCAAAACCCAAATAACTCTGAACAAAAAGACAAAACTGCACAGTGAGAGAAGGGTGGGAGGGAACATTTCACCAGCAGCTCTGCTCAAAACAAAGAGGGTTTTCAGCTCCCTGATCACAAGGAGGATGCGAATAAAGGAATTAAAGCTGTGAATGTTTTCTGTGATCACACAACTCCAGGAAAGCTGATGAAGTTCTTGGGAGATGCAGAAAGCAGCTGAGAAATGTCAAAGCAATGAAGGCATCTCAGGAGTGGCTATTCCAAGGAAGTGACAACAAAGGCTCAGTCCAGAAACACCAAGTCTGTGCTGAGCTGGATCAGGAGTGACAAGGAAAGGGGAAATTAAAAGATAATAATGAGTCACCTGCTTTTTCCAATGGCTGGGAATTGTTTGGACATCGTTGGCATCACAGAGCAAGAGCCAAACCTGAGCCAGTCAGGAATCCCTTCAGAGGGACCTCAAACCCACCCAGAGCCACCCCTGCCATGGGCAGGGACACCTCCCACTGTCCCAGGGAGCTCCAAACCCATCCAGCCTGGCCCGGGGCACTGCCAGGGATGTGCCATCAGAGTCCCAGCAAAAACAGAGCTTGAGTGCATGCTCTGGGCATTTCCTGAGCTGCTCCTCACTCAGCTGGGGAGAAGGGGATGATCCCTTTTTATTCATCATTGTTTAATTCCCTTAATTAAAATCATAAAAAGTGTGGTCATATCCCATCTCCAGCTGATTTTCCTGGGACTTTGTGTCCCTGAGCCACTGCTGTCCCTCAGTCCCCCCACACCATTTCCACCTCTCAGGCACAAATCCCCTCACCCTAAAGCAGAGAATTCCCTTGGATAATATGACCTTGAAAGGGACTTTTTTTCTGGATAAAGCGTTTCTCCCCATCCTCCAATCCCAAACCAGTCCTGACACAGAGCTGGGCTGGGCAGGGATCCATCATTCATTTACCCAAGATCAGAGGCTGGTGTAACAGTGCCAAGCTGGGGTCAGCTCTTTCCCAAGGGAATTGCTTTTCCCTTTTGGACCCAGCTTTGTCCCATTGCACCCTCTGGTTTTTGGGATCAGCTCTCAGCATTCAGTGCTTTGCTTCTGCACAGGGAGAGGAGGCAGGGATTAAACTGTGCTTGGTGATAACAAAGCAGACAGGAGAGCAGGGCTGGGGTTTGGAGATCAGGGATGGGGTTTGGGGTTTGGAGATCAGGGATGGGGTTTGGGGAGCAGGGCTGGGGTTTGGGGAGCAGGGATGGGGTTTGGGGTTTGGAGATCAGGGATGGGGTTTGGAGAGCAGGGAAGGGGTTTAGAGATCAGGGCTGGGGTTTGGGGAGCAGGGATGGGGTTTGGGGAGCTCAGCCACCAGAGGCCATGTCACTTCTCCACATTTTGCATCTCAGAGCTGAAATAGGGATTTTGGCTCCCAGATTTCAATCTGGGCTCTGGGCAGGGCAGCAGTTTAGGCAGGGATGTGTTTTCCAGTGGCTCAGTGCTCCCAGGAGAGGCTGGGCACAGCCAGGGCTGTGTGGCACTCACAGCTCCCGTGGATGTGTGGGACTTGTGGATTTATCCAAGGTATCTGCTCAGAGCGTGCAGCTCTGCTCCTCCATGGAATTCCATGGGCAGCAGGCTCACAGGTGATGCTGCCCCTGTGCCCCTCTGGGGCCCACCTGGGCTCCTGCATCCAGCTCCAGCCTCCTTGGAACAGGAGGGACATGGGAGAGAGCCCCCAGGAGGCTCCAAGATGATCGGAGGATGGAGGATGGAGGATGGAGGATGGAGGATGGAGGATGGAGGATGGAGGATGGAGCTGTTCCCAGCTCTGCTGGGAGGAAAGGCTGACAGAGCTGGGGGTGCTCACCTGGACAGGAGGAGCTCCAGGGAGAGCTCAGAGCCCCTTCAGGGCCTAAAGGGGCTCCAGGAGAGCTGGAGAGGGACTGGGGACAAGGGATGGAGGGACAGGACACAGGGAATGGCTGCCACTGCCCAGGGCAGGGATGGATGGGATATTGGGCAGGAATTGTTCCCTAGTAGGGTGGACAGGGCTGGCACAGGGTGCCCAGAGCAGCAGTGGCTGCCCCTGGATCCCTGGCAGTGTCCCAGGCCAGGCTGGACAGGGCTGGAGCAGCCTGGGACAGTGGGAGGTGTCCCTGCCATGGCAGGGGTGGCTCTGGCTTTGGGGTCCCTTCCACCCAAACCATTCCCTGATTCCCTGACAGGATCTCTGCTGTTCTTTCCACACTTCCCTGCTCAGACTCTGCCACAGAAGCTTTTCCAAGCTGTTAAAAAATCAAGTTCAGTCCTTTCCAGCCTGTGCTGACATTGGGATCTGCAGGTTCCCAGTCCTTGGGGATCCCTTCCCTCAGTCACCATTGGGCCACGGCTGAATCCAGATGTTCGGCAATCTCCAAATTCCTCAGCTCATTAACTGACATCAAATCTGACCTGGGAATTTCTGCTGTAATGTCATTTCTCTGCCCCAAGATCAGGGACAGGCATTTGAAAAGCAACAAGGTTCTTCTTGCAGTGCTTGAATGTGAATAACGATAACAACAACAACAAAACAACAACACCACCACAACAACAACAACAACAACAACAACAATAATAATAATAATAATAGTGATAGTAGTATAATCATCATCATCATTATCATCATTAGTGCAGTGCTTGGGGAGGAATCCCCTCCCGAGGCTGTGGAGCAGATGATGGAGCACCCTTGTACAGGAGCACAAAGGGGAGGGGCAGGAGGGATTGTTTTAGCAAAACTCTGAAGATGGGGATTGTGCTGCTTGGTGGGTTTGCCTTTGCCCACAGACATCCAGGGAAGGGGCAGGGATTGAGACTGAGATTTTTCTCTGGAGACTGAATTTAGGGAAGCAGGAATGGGAACAGACAAGGATCTGCTGAATAAATTGTAAGCACGGAGCAAAAATGTGAAGTTTGTGATGTTCTGCTCCATGGGAAAAGGCTGGATGTGGCTCTGGTAAGCCTGGCTCAGCCAGGCCTGGCCTGGTGTTGGGAAGTCAGGATCAAGGATTAAGGATTAAGGATTAAAGATTAAGGATTAAGGACATTTCTGGATTTCAGATCCTGATAAAGGACTGGATATCCCATCCCAATAAAGGACATCCCCACTGGTTTATCACAACAGGCATTAAAATAACCCAAAATCCAGCCTGGGAGGGGTCTCAGTGCTCTTTGCTCCTCCAGGTTGCTCCTTGCTGAGGGATGCCCATTCCAATGCATCCTTCCCAGCTCCAGGGATGCTGTTGCTGCCCCATTCCCAGGCACTGTATTTCAGTATTTCACCAGCCCAATCACAAGAGTTTTCCCCAATGTCCAAGCAAAACCTCCCTTGTTAGGAATGAATCCAACTGCTGCTGCTTTAATCCAAAAGCTCATTTGGAAGGATGGGCCACAGGGGCTGGAAAAGGCAATTCCCAGGAGCAAGAGCTCTCTGAGCAGCACCTTTTCCTCCAGCTCTGAGCACAACAGAGATTGAATCCCGAGGCATTCCTGGAGCAGCTGGGATGAAGAACTGGGTAACACCTTCCTTTTGTTGCTGTCACTGGTGGGAATAACTCAGAGCAGGGGAAGGAAAAGGTTTGGCAGCTCCAGGAGGATCCAGGTGCACACTGAGGCGACTCAGAGACAGGCAGAATAAGGAGCAAGATTTTTGGGCACGGAAATGAGGAAATGTCCCTTTTTCTATCAAGGAAAATCACAGAAATTGCCCTCAAGCAGCTCCTGTCCTCAGGCATGAAAAGAGAGGGATTGTTTTCCCCTCCTGCCTTTTTGGGAGTCTGAACAGCTGAAATCCCAAATCTGTGACTGAGTTATTCTCCCTTCCTTCATGTTTATCTTTTGCTTGCCAAGCTTTGGGATACAAAGGGAAATCCAGGAATATGAAATGCTCCAAAATCTCACAAAACACCAAGCAAATGGATAAACACAAATGAGCTCTCCCTTCCAGCAGGACTGGGATCTCCATTAGCTCCTCAATGCCAGGGGCCATTCCCATTATTCCCATTCCCAGCAAACACCACATCCATTCCCTGCTCCATTGTATTTTCTCCCAGGGTCACTAATTCAGTTTGGTGATTGTGAAAAAAGGGAATCAAAGATTTGCCTGGGGTAAATCAGGATAAAAGAGCGATTTACAAAAAGTGGTTCCTTCTGAAATCCTGAGCTGGTTTTGTGGAACCCAGAGAGCAATTCCTGCAAACAGATGTGACATCCCAGCCATGGGAATAACCTGGAATTCAGATATCCCATCTATTCCAGAGAAATTGTAACTCAGAGCAGCCTGAGTTACAGCCCAGCCACCTCCACCACTGCATCCCACATCCAGCTCATTCCTGTTATTTTTTTCCACATAAATAGATTCAGAAGAGGAATTAATGTGTCCCAGGGATGGTGACAGCTCTGGCTCCGGATGAGGAGAGCAGGGAAAGGAATGGGGGTGGTTCTTTGGAAGAGGCAGCAGAGCAAAGGAGGCCTGAGGGATCCTTTGGGATCCTTTGGGATGGGATCCAGGCATGGAATGGGGAATGGGGACCCATCCCCAATCCTTGATCCCTCAGGGGTTGGAATGGGCTCTGTGGGGACACAACTCCAATCCCTGCTCACTCAAGGGATGAGGTGGCAGCTCCTGTGACCACCCAGCCCCAAAGGCCTGGCACTCCTGCTGGTTTTGGGGTGCAGGATTTCCCTTCCTCGGTGCTCCAAACCACAAAATCCCCCAGGCTGCCAGGCAGGTCCAGCCTGGCCATGGCTGAGCAGGAGGTGACCCCTGGGCAGGTCCAGCCTGGCTGAGCCCTCCTGGCTCCTGCAGCGGGTTTGGGAGGGGAGGATGCCCATCCCATCCCATCCCATCCCATCCCATCCCATCNNNGCCCAGCCCAGCCCAGCCCAGCCCAGCCCAGGCTGCCCTTTCCCACAGAAATCCATGGAGTTCAGTGCAAACATCTCGCACTGCTCTGAGTTATCTCCACTAAGTTCTTCTCCAAGCCTTGCCCACACCTCCCCCAGAGCCTGTGGGAAAGGGCAGAGGCACAAAAAGAAAGGCAAAACACAATTCCTGTCCTTTGGGAGCCTCAGCCCTTTGGAATTAATTTTCCTTCCGCGTCAGAATGAACAGAGAAATTCAGAAATCCTTCTCCAAGCAGAAATTTCATTTTGGAAATGTCAGAACCCTCGCCTGGAAATGCTTCGTTCTCCAACACAGAAGCAGGAGGATTTGAAAAAGCAAATGTAATCTATAAATATGGAAATGCCCCTAAAACAGGGATCCCATTCTATATTATTGGGATTCCTATTACCCCTCACAGTGTTCCATTAAAACAATGGCACAAACCCTGAGTTAAATCCAACAAAATCTGGAATTTAAGTGCCCCATTTTGAGCACAGATTATTTCCACTTCCAAGGGTGACTCTTCCCTCATTAGAGCATCCCATTTTGGAAAAATAAGGATTTTTTTCCCCCAAAATCCAGTTCCATTCCAGATTGTAGCAATATCTCCAATTCCTCTCAGTGCTCCCAGCAAGAGCCTCGGGAATGTTCAGCCAGGGTGGGAGGGGTCGCGATTTGGATGGGGAGGAGAGGAGAGGAGAGGAGAGGAGAGGAGAGGACAGGACAGGACAGGACAGGACAGGACAGGACAGGACAGGACAGGTTTCAGTCTCTCCTAAATTCAAAAATTGCCTTTCAGTCTCCCTCGCTGGGAGACCCTCCATGGACCCCTCACCTTTCTGGATGAGACCTTCCCCAAATCCAGGAGCCCAAGGATTGTTATTTAAAGGTGGCACCAAACCACAATAAAGGTACAAATTAAAGGGACAAACTGTGCCTGAGAGGCCCAGGCTGAGGGTCCTGAGCTGCTGAATGAGGAATTTGCTCAGTTTGGAAAGGCCAGGCTGGGCACTGGGCTTGGAGCGCTCTGGGATGGTGGGAGGTGTCCCTGCCCATAGCACTGGGTGGGGTTAGGGTCCCTTCCAACCCAGACCATTCTGTGACTCCATGAGAGGCATTCCTGGGGCTGAGTGCCAGGAGGGTGGGATAATCCAGCAGCATCCCCCTCCGGGCGTTCCTCAGCCCAGCCAGGGATTAAACACCCACTGCCAGCAGTCTGGGAGGGACACTGAGCCTGATTGCCCCGATGCAGCTGCCAGGTCCCACAGGATCCGAGCTGCCCTGCTCCTTCCCGGGCTTTGGGGCAGTCAGGCTGAGGGAAGGAGCACCCACTCCTGGAAATCCCAAATCTGGTTCAGATCCTCGCTCAGCCTCGCTGCCCCTCCAGCCCAGAGAGGCATTTACATCATTTTCAAACAAGTGTTTGCACTGTGTTTATGTGGAAAGCACAGAAACAATTGAAGTGTAATGGGCTGAGTGCTCCTGAGCTCCTGGCTGGGGCCGATGTCTGTGTGTTCAGGCCATTAAATCAGCCCTGGGCTCCCTTGTTTGCTCTCTCCTTCAGCACCGAGGATCTGCATGGCACATGAAGTTTTACAGCAATGCCTCCACCCAGTTTCGTGTTACTGCTGAGTGTGCTGCACAATTCCAGCTCCACATGGGAAAACTCTGTCTCAGGGAATGCTGCCAGTGCTCAGGAGTGTCACAAATCACATTGCAGCTCCAAGGACCAAAGGTGTCCAGCAGCACTGGGGCTTGGAGCAGGAATTTGGGAAAGGGGGAAACAGGGAAGTGCTCAGAACTCCTTTAATCCATATTTAGCCTTTCTTCAATCATTTCAGTGCCAGGGATTCCCTCGTGGCACTGCCTGACTGGAATGTGGGATGTAATCAGTCAGGCACAGGCTGGAAATGAAGGCTGTGGCCACCAGGAATCATTCAGGGAATTTTCCTTTTGTTGTTTTGTCAGCACCAAACAATTCCAGCTTGTGACCCCAATAAGAGGCAGATCTGAAGCCCTGCTTGGCTCAACATTTGTTTCAATAAAAATGTTGCCACAGTCCAGGTAGTTAAGATTTTAAAATAAGATTATCTGGGCACTGAATCAGGGGCTTGCTGGTCAAAAAAAAAGAGTTTATTTAGATTAAGAAAAAGAAATTAAGAAGCTGAAACCAAAGTCAAGTGCAACCTCAGGATTGGTCCCTGATCAGATCCCTCCCTGGCCCCACAGGAGCAGGAATTGTGTTGGATTTGCTGAATCCACACCAGTTTTGTCCCAGGTCCCTGTGGCAGAGCTGGCCCTGGGGCAGAGCTCAGCTTCTCCTTGGGCCCAATCCCAGCTCTGCCTTTCCCAGGCCTGGCTCAGGGGAGGCTCAGGGCCACTTCAACACAGACTATTGTGGCCCCTGTGGCCTGAAGAGGTTCTGAGGACACCCCCCTCCTCACAGGCAGGGGTCACTCCCTGACCCCTGTTCCCTGCAGCTCCTCACTCATCCTGCCCACAGCTCCCCCAGCACCCCTCTGCTCACACTGAGAGCAGCAACACAACAGCACTGCAGGAAATCACTGATCCCTAATGCTGCTCACACACTCTGGGGCTGGATCCACAGCACTGGCGCTGCACGGGGATTTTGGGAGGAGGAGGAGGAGCTGTCCCAGGGCTCCCCAGAGGGGCTGGTTCTGGCTCTGGTGACCCCACAAGGTACAGGTGGCCTGAAGGAAACGTCCTGCCAAGTTCAAATCGAGCCTGGGAATGACCAGAGAATATCAGGGAATTATTCAGGACTGGTGGGAAGGGAGGAGCCTTAGGGGGAACCTGGAGAAGGCAGAGAGGGCCCAGCTTTCCTTTCCAGGTGCTGCAAAATCCCTACAGCTGCCACTTAAACCACCACAGTTAATGACTCTGCCTGAAATCTTGAATTGGGAAGGCATCAGGAGGAGCTGCTGGAGCAGCACTCCCTCCTCTGCCTGCAGCCTGGCACGGGAGGGGGCACTGCCCCACTCTGGGGTGCTCCAGGAGCAGGAGGTGCTGCCTGGGGACCTGTGCAACCCTCCCAGAGCTGACCATTACTGACACCCTGCCCCCATTCCTCATATCTTCCTGGACACCCTCAGGATCTGCAGCATCCACTGAATCCACCTCCTCTTCTGTGTGCCCAGAACCTCCAGGCACTGATCTCTGCTCTGGTGACGAGGGACAGCACCCAAGGGAATCCTTTATCATACCCAAAACTGTGCCAGGGAGTTTCTCCCTGGCTGATTTCAGTATCACTCTTCTCCTGAATTTTTCCTACAGCTCTCGCTGGGGCTGTGGCCAACGTTTCACAACCATGAGGAAATTGCCTGTAATGAGTTCCCTGTAACATCTTCATCCCTGTGAGCAGGGAGAGGACAAGGGAATGGCTGGAGCTGTGCAGGGGGTTTGGGATGGGGATCAGGGCAAGGTTCTTCCCCCACAGGGTGCTGGCACTGCCCAGGCTCCCCAGGGAATGGTCCCAGCCCCGAGGCTGCCAGAGCTCCAGGAGTGTTTGGATGGACAGGGTGGGATTGTTGGGGTGTCTGTGCAGGGCTGGGGTGGGACTGGATGGTCCTCATGGGCCCTTTCCAGCTCAGGATATTCCCTGGTTCCCCAGCAGCCTTTCAGTGCCTTTCACAGCCTTTCCCACCCCCATCCTCAGGGAAGCTGAAGTGGTTTCTTGGGAGCAGCTGCAAAGCCGGGGGAGTTTCTACTCAGGGATAAATTTAAAACTATTCTGCTGGTTTCAGTCCAATTTGGACTAAAATCAACGAGCAAAAGGGAAAAAAATATTAATTTCTTACAAATTTGCTTTTTGCCCACCTCCAGCACCTCAGGGATGAATTTGGGGATGTTGCTTTTCGGTTTCCGCTGGAGAGCAATTCTTGAAGGCAAGACAAATGTGCACAAAAAGGATGTGAAACCTTTGCTCTTCTGTGTGTGGTTTGTCCCTGAGGATCATGCCTGAATGGTTCTCAGTAATCCCTGAGGCTGCTGGGTTTTCCTGGGCAGAGCCAAGGTGTGTCCCTGTCCCTGTCCCTTCCCAGGGGCACAGGGGCCAAGGTGGGAGCTGTGGAGGGACTCTGGCAGTGTCCAGAGCCTGGAGGGGAAGAACCCTGAGGCCATGGAGAGCCCAGGTCAGTGCTGTTTGTCCCCAGGGAAGCACTGACTGTCCCCAAGGGCTCTTAGGGCAGGGAAGTCACCCCTGAGACACAACTGGGCTGGTTTGGAAGCTTCAAGCCACAGGATGAGCTGGGAGAGGCAGGAGCATGGAGAGCCTGGGCACCAGGAGGGGCCTGATCCCTGTGTATTCATCAGGACATGGACAGGGAATCCAATGGATGACAGAGCACTGAATTAATTTCAAGCTCTATTGAGAAAGGGAGGGAAAGGGAACAGGGGATCGATTCCTGCCAGAGGAATAAAATCCAGCAGCAGGAACATCTCATTTCCTCATTTCAGGAGGCACGTGAGCTCGATCCAGAGGCTCCCTGTGTGAACTGAATGGCTGCAGGCAGCTGTGAACAATGGGAGTTTCTCTAGGAAAACAAGGATGGAGAGTAGGGATGAGCTGGGAGTGGGATCAGGCCATGGTCTGGGAGGGGTCCTGGTGGAGCCAGACCCCAGGGACAGGGAGAGGCTGGGGGTTGTGGATGCTTTCCTGGGAGGTGGGCAGATTCAGGGAGCACGTTCTGCACTTGGAGCTGCCTTAAGCCCCAATTTTCCATCAAAGTTTTTCCCTCGGTATCCAAATGAAAATGAACAACAGAAAGGAAAATGAATATTTGGTTTAGAGAGTCTTAAACTCCCAAAGAAATACATCAACATCAATAAAGGTTTCGTGGAGTAGGTGGAAATTTTATTTACACTCCATTTTCCAGCAGAAGAAAAGGATTATGAACATTTCCCAGGAGGTTTGTTCCTTAGGGAGAGGGGGAGCAGAAAACAAGGATTCACCTCCGTGCCTTGCAAAGTGCCTGTGCAGGTGACAGCCACAGCTGAGGCCACCAAGGTGACTCCCCAAATCCCCACAGTGTTTAACTCCCTGCCCAGGCACGGAACAGACAAATGGAGAGGCCACAGGAACTGAGGGAGGTCATTCCATGGCCATGCTCTGCAAATCTGCTTTGCCACAGCTTTTGATCCTGACTCTGCAATCTCTCTTTATCTCTTTAGGTTAAAAATGAATTCCTTTCTCCCCATCTCTGGAAACAAAAACTGCCAGATAAAAGTGAACCACTCAGGCCATTATTTCCCCATCCATTCAGCATGGAAAGGACATTTATAATGTGGGAAGCAGGGGAGAATTGTCTGCCACGGCTCAAAAATATCTCCTCCGTTCAAACATGGCTTTATTGTTTCTTTCCTTGTTGTGTCTTTCTTTTTTTTTCCCCCTAATGCAAGAGAATCCTGCAGGCAGCAGCCTCGTCCTGCCCAGGGCAGCTCCATCCTGAGCTCTGAGTCAGAGAGCACGGGGCAAAAATAGCCTTGATGATGTAATTAATGAGTATTTTCAGGAGCAGGGACAAAGGGCTGCAGATGAAGTCACTGGGCCTGATGGCACTTCCTGGCTCCTGCTTTGCCTTATGCAGGATTTGGGTTTAATTCAGTGTTTTGTGCTGGTGGAGATTCAGAATCTCTGCTGTTCTTCCCTTCCCAAAGCTGGGCTGCTCAGCTGCAGGGGGAGAGCTCTGAGCAGGGACTTTTGAAGAGGCCTGAAATATTGAGAAGGCTTTGGAACAGCAAAAGAATCATCCTGGGAGGGAAAGAAGGGATTGGAGCAGAGCTGAGGGAGCTGGGAAGGGGCTCAGCTGGAGAAAAGGAGGCTCAGGGGGAACTTCTGGCTCTGCACAACTCCCTGCCAGGAGGGGCAGTGAGGGGGGGTTGGGCTCTGGGAACAGGGACAGGGACAGGAGGAGAGGGAACAGCCTCAGGCTGGGCAGGGGAGGGCTAGATTGGATATTAGGGAAAATTTCTTCAGGGAAAGAGCTGCCCAGCCCTGGCACAGCTGCCCAGGGCAGGGCTGGAGTCCCCATCCTTGTGGATGTGGCACTTGGGGACACGGTCGGGGTGGCCCTGACACTGCTGGGGGATGTTGGCTCCATGATCCTAAAGGTCTTTTCCAACCTGAATGATTCCAACTCCATGGTTTTATCAAGGGCATTGCTGGAGCTCTGGTGGCTCAGACAAAGTTCAAGGGCTTTGGGCTGAAGCTCAGTCCCAGAAGCCTCCGTGCCTGTTACCAAAGAGCTCCCAGTTACCAGCAGTTACCTGGAACCCCCCAGAGCCCCTTTTCTGTGCTGGATCCCTGCTGCTCTGTCAGTAGAAAAGCTCCTCCCTCCTTCCCAAGCCAGGCTCAGCCACAGCAGAGCAATGTCTCCGTGGGAAGTTTCTCTGGGTACAAATGTCCAGCCTGCTCTGAGTGACCCAGGGAAGCTGCTCTGAGGGGACTTTGCTGAGGGAGGCAAAAAAACCCATTTAGGGCTGACAGTGGAGCTTTTTCATCTGTTCCAAAGCCTCCTGCAGGGGAAATTTTCTGGTGCCAATCCCTACAAAGAGTTCTGCAATTGTTCCAGGTGGGGCAAAGCACTTTTTATGTCTAAAAGGAGCCAGTTTGATCCTCTCCCTGCCTCACTCAGCATTTTGGGGGATTCTCTGGAAGAATTTTCAGCACTGGCTGTAAAATCCCCCAAGGCTGGAGAGGCTCCCAAGCCCTGTTCCTCAAACCTGGCACCAGCAGCCAAATCAGCAGAAGTTTGATGGGCACAGGAAAAACTTGCACTGCACAGTTCTGGTGTTTGGAGCAGCTTTTTGGGAATCTTTTGAGTTCCAGGTGCTTCCTTCCCTCAGGACATCCCAATCCAGCCCCTGCCCTGGTCCCTGGTTTGGTACCTCAGTTCTTCCACCTCTGCAGGTGATGCTTTCTTTTCCAAGTTAACTTTTTGAGTTTCCATGTCTCGGATTTTTTCTTAATTAAAATGATCCCATAAGACTGGTTCCCTTCCCTTCCCTGGGAGGCCCTGATGTGAAATCTCAGCTCAGCTTCCAATTTAAGAGAGCATTTTGTGGGGGCAGTGAGCTCAGAGCAGCTGAGCAGCACCAGGAATGGGAGCTGGGCCCCCTCAGCTACAGCTGAGCCCAAAGGCACCCAGAGGTGATTTCACTGATTTCACAGAGCCCTGGAATGGTTTGGGTTGGAAAGGACCTTAAATCCAATCCAGTGTCACCCCTGCCATGGCAGGGACACCTTCCACTGTCCCAGGCTGCTCCAAGCCCCAATGTCCAGCCTGGCCTGGGACACTGCCAGGGATCCAGGGGCAGCCACTGCTGCTCTGGGCACCCTGTGCCAGGCCTGCCCACCCTGCCAGGGAACAATTCCTGCCCAATATCCCATCCAGCCCTGCCCTGGGCAGTGAAGCCATTCCCTGTGTCCTGTCCCTCCATGCCTTGTCCCCAGTCCCTTTCCAGCTCTTCTGGAGCCCCTTTAGGTCCTGCAAGGCCACTGTGAGGTCACCCAAAAGCTTCTCCTCTCCAGGCTGAGCAATCCCAGCCTTTCCTCCCAGCAGAGCTGCTCCATCCCTGGGATCATCCTGGAGCCCCCTCTGGGCTCTGATCAGCAGCTCCAGGTCCCTCCTGTGCTCTGCCATGGGGTCTCACTGAGTGGGGCACAGGGGACAGTCCCTGCCAGGGCTGTGGCACAGCCAGCCCAGGGGCTGCAGACAGAACAAAGCTCTCCAAGATTTCCCCCTTGATCCACTGTCCCTCAGGGAAAGGGCAGGACAGCATTTGGACACACCCTGGGTTTGTCCCCCAGCTGCTCCTCGGCCCCAAGGCCAGCAGGCAGCAGCACATCCATCCCTCCTCCAGGACCTGCTGCCCCAGCTCCTGCCCCTGCCCCAGCTCCTGCCTCAGCTCCTGCTCTGCCCCAGCTCCTGCCCTCAGCCAAGTGGGAGGGAAGGGTGAGCTCACCCCACTGTGCTCCCAGGAAAGGTGTCCCACAAAACAGGGAGCTCCTCAGCCCAGCTCAGACAGATCCTTTGCTTTTGTTTTGTATTGAAAGAAGATTTCAATTAATTCCCTCAGCTCCTTTTGAGAGATCTGTAATTGCTGCTGTGGCAACAGCACAGGAGAAGCTGCTTTCCACCCGATGCTTCATTAACTTGTCCCTAACTGGCCAAGTAAACAAAACCAAATTAGTCCTGGCTTGGGCCGAATTCCTTCAAGGAATCTGGAGAGGACATGGAGAGGACTCAGTGCTTGAGACTGGCTACACAATGAGCAGGAAATCCTTCAGGTCAAAAATCCTCCTGCACTTACTGAGAATAATCAACAGCTGCTGTCCTGGCGTGCCCAGAAAGATTAACAAATACTGGCTTCATTTGTTTGAGGGCATTTTTCTCTCCTTCCTTCTATTAATGATGATTGGGAGTGAATTAAGTGCTGTGGCTGCTCATTTTTCATCCTTTGTGCTCTCAGCTGCCTCTGAGAATAGAACAGCGCAGGGGGAAGATTCCAAATGTGCACACACAGGAGCTGCTGAGGGCTGGAAAGCCTCAAAATCCTGGGAAAGGGGGAAGCAACAGCATCATCCTCTATCCAGGGTGAAATTCCATGGTGGTGGCTGCTGGCCAAGCCCAAAAACTGCTTTTCCAAGTAGTTGCTTGGATGGTCACTGCCACAGCCCCTTCATCCACAGGTGGCTCCAGAGGGAAAGGGAGTGACAAATTCAAGTGGCCACGAGCTCTCTACGGAACCTCAGGTCTGATTCTGTGCCCTCCGAGGGTCAGAGCCACCTCAGAGTCCCCAGTGAGGCTGTGTGAGGTGATCCCAGCTGCTCAGGGGCCTTTGGAGCTGCTGGAATTTGGGGTGGGAACCGCTTGCTTTGTCTGAGCCGAGTCCCACCAACAGCTGCCAGCAGCCCTGCTCAGGCAGGACCTGGCCCCTCCAAACCCTGCCCAGCCCCATCAGAGCCTCCTGCTCCTGTCCTTGCCCATTTTTGGAGGGCAGAACGGCTGGGAAATGAGTTCTCCCAGCTGGACTGGGTGTGAGAGCAGGGTGAGTGCCTGGGGCTCACAGCAGGGGCTCTGTCTGATCACCCTGATCTCTCTGGCCTTGCTGCCTCCCTCATCCCTTGTCCCCAGATGCCCCTGGAATGACAAAATCCCAGTAACTCCAGCAGGGCTGGGATCCTGCCCCTGCACTCCATAAAAGCTTCCCTGACAGCTGCTGAGCTTTGCTGGGCAAGGGTTAAAGCTGTGCTCAGCTCTGGAGCCAGGGAATAAAATGTTTACATCTTGGATCATCAGCTCTTCCCTGGCTGAGTGCATGGCAGGGAATTCAAGGGCAATGTTTAGCAGAGGACAAAAAGGATTGGAGGGGCTGGATTTGTCTCCTTGTTCATTGAAACTGCCCCAAATCCCAGCTCTGAGTCCCCCGTGAGCCCCTCCCTGCTCAGGGCAATTGGGCACTGAGCGCTGCAGGGCTCTTGTGATACTCTGGCACTTGGGAATTCTCAGCTGGAACTGATAAATTTCCTCATTATTATTTCCTAAACGAGTAGTAAAGGCAATAAAGAAAATCTGAGGGGAATGGGGCTGTTCCTAGCATGTTCCAGTTCTCTAGCACTGGGATCCTGCTCCTCCTCCTGCTGCTGCTCCATCTCCTCCAGCCTGAGCTTGTCAAAGGCTTTCCTGCTCGGTGCCAGGATTTGAGCCAAGAGGGAGGTGGGAAAACATCCCAGCAGGAAATTCAGCAGGAGCTGCACGAGCAGGGGATGATCCTGGATTGGGTTCTGCAGGAATTTGTAGCAAAAGGGGCTCTGGAAAAAGGTCTCAGTCCCTCCTGCTTGGTTTTCCTGCAAAAAAGGTGGAGGGAGCTCAGGGATGTGACTCCTGAGGATGATGGCCTGGTGGGCACCTCTAGCTCAGGACATTCCCTGTTTTCATGGGATACAGCTGGAGCTGCCCAGGGAGCAGCCTGCTCCAGCAGGGATCCGCCCTGGCATTCCCAGCTGCACTTCTGCATTTATTGAGAGGCTGAAATCCCAGCGAGCCCCCCAGCTCCACCCCACATCGGGGCAGGAGCCGTGCCCGGGGATGGAGCTGGGTCAGGACCACGCTGGGCGAGACAGGGCAGCAGATTTGGGGAAATGAGGTTTTTATGAGCATCATTAAATCCCTCGGAGCCTGGCCAGGGCAGCGAGGGGGGAGAGGCTCCCTCTGCCTGGTCACTGCTTTGTCTCCATGCTACCAACACCGAGCTGCAGATTCCCATCAATTATCCACAAATCCCAGGCTGGAGTGGTGATTAAAGCCCCAGCACTGCCTCAGGATCGGGGTTTGATGGCCCTGCGTGGTTTGGGGGAAGGTGGGATGGGAGCAGGAGCAGGGCTGGGAGAGGGGCAGGGACTGAGGGGGTTGAAATGCCCTCACTGCTCCCAAACCTTCCAGGGAGAGAAAATGCACAGAGAAAACAGGCAGGAACAGCTTGGGAAGTGCCCCAGTGAAAGGGCTGCAGATGCTTGTGTTTTTCCAAGTGGGAGAGAAAAAAAAATCCAACAAAATATCTGGGAGTTTATTTGGAAAGGCTCTGAAAGCTCCTGGTAAAGCTGAGACTGCTGGGATCTAAAATAAATATTTGATTGCTGTTTCATTCTCCCTCTGCAAGAAAAGGTGAAAAATATTAAGGATGACCTCGTGCTCCAGCTGTATTGGAGTATTGACTCAATGGATTCAGAATAAATAAATCCAGAGTGCTGGGAACAGCTCTTTTTATGGAAAAGAGGCACCTCACTGGGGAAAACACCTGAGAGGAGAAGTGTAAAAAACCCACCCCAAACACCCCCCTGGCACAAACAAACAAACAGCAAACAGCCCCTAGCTCACCCCTGGAGCTGGAAACCACAACATGAACAAAAAGCAGCAAAAGAGGAGGAGATTGTGGCCATCAAACACAAGTGCCCAGTGCAGGCTTTATCCCAGAGATGAGCTCATGCCCTGCTGCCCGTGGGAGCCACTGCTGGGAGCTGCAGGAATCGCTGCAGGAGTCACTGGGAGCTGCAGGAATCACTGCAGGAGCCACTGGGAGCTCCCAGGCTGCATTTCCCATTTGCAGCCCTGCCAGAGTCTGGGGAAGGGATCTCATCTGCTTTGGCTGAAAGCAAAATTAAAGGAATCACAACGAGAATGTGTCTGAGTACATCCCAGGCAGGAGTGGAGAGGGAATGGGGATGAGCCTGGATTGGGGCTCCCAGGGCTCTGCTGGCCATGGATCTCTGCTTGGGAGGCTCCTGGGATGGGCTGGGCTGGGCTGCTCAGCTCAAAATGCGGAAGATTAAACAGAAAAGCAGAAATTCTCTCTTTTCATAGGAAAAAAAAAGCAAAACCACATTTTCAGCTTCACTATAAGACAGAAAGGCAATCACCAGGCCTGGAGAAACCAAAATTATCCTGGAGATTTCCTGGGATGAGCCCAGGAGAGCCTTGGCTGCAGTCCCGTGCTGGAGCTCCTGTCCCTTGGGGGTCCTTGCTATCCCTCTGCCTGACATGAAGGGAAATTCTGCTAAAACACTTTAACTGCATCCAGACATTCCTGATGTTCCTCCTCACTGGACATTCCTGCTGCCAAATGGAGCCCATGGAGGCTCCAGGCCCTGGGGATGCAGCCCCTGGATTGTTCTGCAGGGCTCAGACACCTCCAGCTCGCTGCTATTGACTGGAAGTTGGGTTTAAATCCCCTGCAGGGGTTTTTAAATCATGGAACTGGGGATTTATGGAATAGTCTGGGTTGGAAAGAACCTTAAACCCACCAGTGCCACCCCTGCCATGGCAGGGACACCTCCCACTGTCCCAGGCCTGGGACACTGCCAGGGAGCCAGGGGCAGCCACTGCTGCTCTGGGCCCCCTGTGCCAGCCCTGCCCACCCTGCCTGGGAACAATTTCTGCCCAATATCCCATCCAGCCCTGCCCTGGGCAGTGGCAGCCATTCCCTGTGTCCTGTCCCTCCATGCCTTGTCCCCAGTCCCTTTCCAGCTCTCCTGGAGCCCTGGAAGGAGCTCTGAGCCTCCCTGGATCCTTCTCCTCTCCAGATGAATATCCCCAGCATTCCCAGCCCTTTTTCTGGGCAGATCCTGAGGAAAGAGCTGCCCTGGGATCCCAGCTGTGTTTCCAGCCCAGGACTGACTGTCTGATGTTGCACTGAAGCTTCTCCCGCAGCGTTCCTGCCCCAGGAAGCCTTGGAAGCAGCAGGGCAGGAGGAGGGGAAGCCCTTGAGCATCTCAGGATGTAAAATCAGGCTCTGAGGATTATTTTTGTTCCAGGTGGAGCAGCTCTGGCTCCTGGGTGAGAGCACAGAGCAGGATTTGTTTCCCTTCCCTGGGTTCCCTTTGCAGGGGGAGCTCGGCTGCAGTGGGATGGAAAATCCCTGGAGCTGGGGAAGGGAGGATCCAGCTGCTGCCCAGGGATTGCTGCCCCTGGCAGCCCTGGCACCAATGCCACAGCTCCTGGTGCCAGGAGAGAAAGGCTCTGCTGGAAACTCCCCTGTGGGAGCAGGGCTTGCACTGCCAGCCATCCACCCAGGGCTGCAGGGAACGTGTCCAGCTGGATCAGATCCTGTCCCGCACGGCAGGGCTGGGCTGGGGCGCCCTGCCAGCCCCAGCACTTCCAGAGCCTTCCCCTGCCCCTCCTTCATCCTCCCTTCTGCTCCTGGCTTTGCTCAGGAGAGCACAGCAAACACGAGGTGCTTTTTTTCATCCCCTGTTATTTTCCATCTTTTCCTCTCTTGCCTCCAGCAGCCCCTGACTGGAGGCTTTGGGCCGGATTTTCAAAGCCCTGTGGAGCTGGAATGGCTTTGAAAGTCAGGGTTGGAAGGTTGGGAAGGGAGATGTTCCCCCCAGGGATGCAAAGGCATAAAAGGAGCCCCCAACAGACCCAGGGTGGGTGCAAATGCCACTCCTTTCATCTCTGGTGAAGCTGAAGGGGCTCTGCCCCATCCTGCTCAGGGAGGGAAGCAAATCCCTGTTCCAGCCTCTGCCTCCTGCTTTCCATTCCCTTTGCATCCTGGGGCACAGCCCTGGGGCAGCTGCCTGCTCCTCTCCTGCAAAATGCTCCTAAAATCTGCTGTGCTTCATCAGGGGTTTCACTGCAAACCTTCCACAGGCTCTGCAGGTCCAGAAAATCCCCAAATCCATGTCCAAAAATCCACCCACTGCAAAGTCCTGCGCTGCAAACCTGATTATCTGAAGTGCAGAGAAATTTATTTCCAGCTGCAGCCAGGCATTGCTCTGTGTTTGGAGGCTCAGCTAGAACAGGGAGAAACATTTCCCCAGGGTTTTGAGCTGATCTGTGGAAATGATAATCTGATTTTGCAGCTGCAGGACCCAAAGCCCGTCTCATCCTCATTGGGATATGAATTCCTGCCCACTCTGGTGCCCCAGAGCCACCTTGGCACTGTCACTCAGGTGTCACATCCACACCTCTTCCTCCTCTGCAAGCCAAGATCAGCCCCTGGCCCCCAGCCTCACCCCCTCCCCATCTCCTGGCCCCCCAGAATTCCAGAATTCCTGCTGCCAAGGAAAGAAGCTCTTTCCCAATATCCTGACTCTTCTTCCAAGCCTGTCCTTTTTTAGCCACCGGAATCCCTCCTTTTCCCCTGGATTTACACCACACTGCCTCTGGGCTTGGTTTCGATCAGAAGAGGAGCAGCTTCCCCTGCTCCTGCTCGGAGCTGACTCCAAAGAAATCATTGGAGTTGCAGGATTGGGCACAGGCTGATGATCCTGGAGGGATTTTGCAGCCTCAGGGATCCCTGGGTTCTGTGAATGTGTGCAGTGCCTGGGGGGGTGTGTGACAGTGGAGGCAGACACATTTCCATCATTTTTATAGGATATTTTTAATTTTTTCCCAGACAAACCCTGCTTCCTTCAGACCCAAAGTGCAGCTCCAGCTCTCCAAACCCAGCACCAGGATAAAAACCTTTCCCACCTCCCCCTGCCAGCTCCAGTGGGTCAGGAGCTCTGCCCCAGCACATTCCACACTCCTTCTCCCCAAAAGCTCTGAAACTGCAGAAGGCTTCAAACCCAAACTCCCTCTCAGTTTTAATGCACTCCACAGTAAATTTACTCAGGCCCAGCCTCTTGGAAAGCAAATTTGCCCAGCCCTGAGCAGGTGTGAGGAGAGCTGCTACATCCATCACCACCCTGCAGAATCCTCAAACACAGCACTCACATGGGGAAAGGGGGGAAAGGGAATTTATTTAACATTTATATCTTCTCTTTATTGCAGCAAATGCGTTTTATGTCCCAGAGATGAAATATGGAGCACAAGGCCCATTCTGTGCTCGGAGTTACATCCATGAGGAGCTCAGCCCCAGTTTTGTTTAGTAAATCATTTTCTGATGGCTTTGGAGAGGATCCATAAATCTTTCCTGAATTGCTCCTTTCAGATCCTCAGTTTTTGCAGGAATCTTCATCTGCATATTCAGACATAGGTTAGCTCAACAGGGGGGAAAATTCCCAAAATTCCATTCTTTGGGAGGCTATTCTGGGGATCTGGGGATGACTCTGGCTTTTCAATACCCACAAAAAGGCCCCAGCTTTGGGCCTCAGTGGAATATTCAGAAAATATTTCCTAACTTTGAGTTAAACCCAGAGTTATGAGGGAATTCTCTTCACTTTCACAGCAGCAATCAAATGGAATTGTGAGAAAAGCTGGAGATGGAAGGGGTAGCAAAATTCCCTTGAACTGGTTTTGGAGTGGTTTGAAGGGAATTCACAAAGATCTCCTGATCCACTGGGGTTTTTTTCCAAAATCCCACCCTGAGGTGACTCAGGCCAGGCTGGACAGGGCTGGGAGCACCAACACTGGATGGGCTTTAAGGTCCCTTCAGCCCAAACCATTCCATCATTCCATATTTCACATTAACCTTTCCCATCAGGGACTGTTTGAGGTCTCTGTGGATTAATCCCAAAGCTGGATCCTCCCATTCCTGGAGACATCTGAAGGGAAAGAGATCAGGTGGGAACAGGGAGGTGGGGTTGGTTTAAATCCTGTGACCACTGACACAGCTTTTCGTGGGGCTGAGAGGGCAAAACCTGGGAAACACAAAAACTTCCCGAATTTTAATCCAAATGAGATGGCCTTGGATGGAAAAGTTCATTTCCATAAGTTTTGCAAAACAGAAAGTTTTATTGGGAAGCCATGGGCTCCTTACTTTGATTTCTTCCCAGGGAGAGTGACCCAGTTATCCCAAAGATTTTAAAAAGTTTTGTCTTTTAGTTCCTGAGGATCTGGGATCTGGTTTTGGAGAATTTGGGATCTGAGAGTTGATTCCAGGAAGAAAAGGTCTGGGAAGGAGGGGCAGGTGTGAGGGGACTGACTCAGAACTGCTGGGAGTTGGATCATGGCAAAAATCCCAGTGGGATTCACATCACATCTGATCCAGGGGAGAGAGGGGAGAGCCCTGATTCCCAGAGCTCTGTCCCAGTGTTCATTCCCAGAGCTCTGTCCCAGTGTTCATTCCCAGAGCTCTGTCCCATCCCTAATTCCCAGAGCTCTGTCCCAGTGTTCATTCCCAGAGCTCTGTCCCAGTGTTCATTCCCAGGGCTCTGTCCCATCCCTAATTCCCAGGGCTCTGTCCCATCCCTGATTCCCAGGGCTCTGTCTCATCCCTGATTCCCAGAGCTCTGTCCCAGTGTTCATTCCCAGGGCTCTGTCCCATCCCTGATTCCCAGGGCTCTGTCCCATTCCCACTTCCAGCCTCTCTCCCATCCCTCAGCCCATGGGGTTTTGCCCTTGGGGAAGAGCCAAGGCCCTGGAAAGGCTCAGCCTGCAGGATCAGCTCCAGGATCAGCTCCAGGCTCTGGGCAGTGCCAGGGGGAGGAGCAGCCCCAGCACTCCCAGAGCTGCTCCTGCAGCCCCAGCCGAGGAAAAGGAACCAGGCAGAGGTGTCCCTGGATCCTGGGCAGGGATTGCTGGATCTGGCTCCTGGGGTGAGCTCGGGGCAGGAGGAAAAGCAGGACAAAGAGCCCTGGGATGTGCCCCCTCAGCTGGAATTACAACAGGATGCTCTGCCTTGGGGAACAAGGAGAGGGCAGGAAGAACCAATTTTTTGGTTCAATGCCTCCTCTGGATGGGAAAGAAAAAAGCAAAAGTCATTTCAGGCAGAATGAGGAGCTGCATTTCCCTGGAATGAAACAATTCCTGTGAGTGGCCAGGGGCGATTTTGTGTTCCCAAACAAATAAAACAGGAGGAGGTTGTGAATTAACTTTTTTCCACATCCTGAAGAGGGATCAGAGGTCAGTGGGAATGACCAGGAGGCCCCTGGGGCTGTGGGAATTCCTTCCAGGGGGTTCCTGAGCCCAGGTCCCAACTGCCCAAGCCCAGCATGGTGAGGGAGCAGCCCTGGGAACAGGGAATGATGTACTCCAAGTCTCCAGTCCTGTAAAAATTGGGATACAACACAAATATTTCCCAGCAGGACAAAGCAGGGCCTGACACAACACCTGGGACAGGTCACAGCCCCAGCACTGAGCCCCAAAGACACACGACAACCTGAATTCATTCCGTGGCATTAAACCCAGGGGTTCTTAGGGAGGGAGTGGATTTGGGGAATATCCCTGTGGTTTCCAGCTCTTCCCTGGCTCATTTTCCCATTGGTTCAGGCTGATCTGAGCTGCTCAGGGCTCACCTGAAGGGCTGTGAGCACTCCCAGCATTTCTGCCTTATCCAGGGCCCCAGCTCTGCCCTGCACTGGGGAGAGGAAATGGTTATTGGAAATGGTTATTGGAAGTGTTTATTAAAAACCTTGGGCCAAATTTAGGGAGATTTTAGTGAATCTGTCCCAGTGAAACAGAGCCAGCCCTGGGGAAGGGAACACACATTTTATGGTCATTTAATTCTTGCTTAGGATTTTCAAATTGAACTTCTGGCAGGCTCCAGGATTGTTGGGATTCAGGGATTCCTGCCTGTCTGTGGTGATTCCATGGAATAAATTATTTGGCTTAATGAGGGTGGGAGGAGATGGCAGAGTTGGATGTTTCTGTGGAGTTTGGGTTTCCCTTAATGGGAATTTTGTACAAATCCACTCAGGGTGGGGTTGGGATGTGCTCGGGCACCCTTTGGGAGTCTCAGCACCTGGGATGAGCTGGGGCTGGTCACCAAGGCCAATTCCAGCTTTGTGGGAACAGCCTCAGGAAGGACTAAATCCATGGAAAACCAAAGATTCACCATGAGGAATTCCTTAATCCCTCCCTTCGTGCCTCAGGTCCCCTTTTTGCCTGGTCCAGGGAGAGCCAAGCCCAGGCCAAGGGGATGGAATGTCCTCCCCAGGAGCTGCCCTGGCACAGTTTAATCCAGCAGCCCTGGGGATCATCCCAGACACCCCGAGCTCTGTTTGTCAGGGAATTTCACATTTCCAAGGGCATTTATTTGGGCTCATTTATTTGGGTTCATTTCTGGGGTTCCAGCCCCTGTAACATGTGGGGGGTTTCCTGGATGGCTGAGCCTTTCCAAGCTCTGCAGAAAGCACTCCTTGCACTGCAGGAGTTTTTCCCTGCTCCCAGAAGCGTGCATGGATTGTTTGCCAGAGGGAGGATTGCTCACCTGCAGAGTTTCCCAGAAAGTAGGGCAGGATTTGTGTTTTCTCCAACTGCTGCAGGTGCAAGGAAAGCAGCCATTGTTTATTTCTGTCCCTGTGACTTCCCTGTGGAGCTTTTCCAGCCTCTTTTCCACGTGCAGATGGACAAGGCCTCCAGTTAATCCCTAACTGAGCCACCAACACAAGGAATGGGGCCATCAAATAAGAATTAAGGATGTGCTTCCTACCTTTGAGGGAGTTTGGGACAGATTCCCTCATTTCTAATCTCCTTCCCTGCAATGTTCTCTCCAAAATCCTTCTCCCTGCATCTCAACTGAGCTTTGGATGACTCATAAAATTAATCCTTCCTGAGCAGCAAATCCCTTCCCTCCTAAACTGGCATGTGAGGAGCTGTTCCCACATCCTGGAGCAGGAATCTGTGTCCCAGAGGAGCCCTGGGGACAGATCCCATTCCCTGGGCACCCCGAGCTGCCAGGCAGGGCTTTGATTCCTTATTTTAGTTTGTTTTGTTGGGGGAAGTAGTCAGGAATGGGGTCACTGTCATGAGGGACATCACTGCAAGTCCTTGAGGTGACACCAGCCATGGTCCTGAAGGACCTGGAGCCGCTGGAGAGTCCAGAGGAGAACCCAGAGCTGCTGCAGGGCTGGAGCCCCTCTGGAGCCAGGCTGGGGGAGCTGGGGGTGCTCACCTGGACAGGAGGAGCTCCAGGGAGAGCTCAGAGCCCCTTCAGGGCCTAAAGGGGCTCCAGGAGAGCTGGAGAGGGACTGGGGACAAGGGATGGAGGGACAGGACACAGGGAATGGCT
>VXBI01011469.1:258020-269755 GCA_013397375.1 Toxostoma redivivum | reverse complement strand
TTTTTTTTTTTTTTCTGGATGCAGCTCTTTCAGGCCTGGCTGTTTAAACCCAGCAGGGACCCCAAGCTCCATCCCCAGATCCCTCCTGCCTCCCTCAGGATCTGAGCTCCAGGATTTTAGCAGAAGAGAAGGGCTGCATTCAAATAATGCATTAAAGGTGTTTCCATGCCCATTTTTTATTTTTGCAAGCTGAAGCTGCTGTCAAGGTATATGAGGGAATATGAAGAAATCTCTTTTCTCTAGCAGGAATTTGATTCCTTTTCCTCTCCCCTGGCTGCCCAGAGCAGTGGGAAGAAGCTTTGGGGAATTACCAGGCTCAGAACACACTTGGAGCCCCAGGAGGAGTGAGGTCAGGCAGGGAACATCACTAATCCCTCCTGGAAATCACAACTATTTCAGGCTGCCTTTTCTTCCTGGAGATTTTTGCCAGGTGTGAGAGCTCTGAGCAAGTGGAAGGGAACTCAGGGCTGAGTTTCCAACAGTTTTCCTCAGGACAGTTCAGGACAGTCCCAGGGCCCTCAGGATCCTGCAGAGCCTTTTCCTCCAGAAAGGACATCAGCAGCAACATAAACCATAAAACAGGGAACTGTGGAATGCTTTGGGTTGGAAGAGGCCTTAAAAATCCAGTGCCACCCCTGTCCTGGCAGGGACACCTCCCACTGCTCCAAGCCCTGTCCAGTCTGACCTGGGACATTCCCAGCGATCCAGGGGCAGCCACTGCTGCTCTGGGAATTCCATCCCAGCCCCTGCCCACCCTCAAAGGCAGGAATTCCTTCCCAATACCCCATCTAACCCTACTCCCTTTAAATCCTGAACCTTGCAGGGTGCCTGGAACAGCTTCCTAAGGCTGGGCATGGATTGAGCCCCAAATCAACCCTCACATGGAAAAATAAATAAACAAACCCAGCTCTTCCTGCACCCCAATCCCCTCCTGATGTTTTCCATAGCAGGGAGGAGGAAATCAGAAGGTCAGGGAAGGGATGTCCCCCCTCAACCCCAGTGCCACAAATTCCAGCAGAGAAGGAGCAGCCCCAAAGGCAGGGGCAGGTGCCACAGGAATCCTGCTGGGATGGTGGGGAGTCAGAGCTGGGAAGGATGGAGGGGGTTTGCTGGGAAGGCCCAGGGACAGATGGAGCCAAGGCAGGAGGAGGAGGAGGAAGTGGAGGAGCGAAAGCTCCAGCTGGGAGTGGGTGAGCAGGGACAAACAGGGACATTGTTTGCAGGCCACAAGCTGCAAAATCCCCGCTGCAATTGTCAGGATTTCGCTGTTTCTTGGCTCAGTGGGTTCATTCCCATTTCCCAGGATGCAGGGACATGCCAGCCTATCCAAGCAGGGAGCTCTCAGTGACCCACTCCACATTTAGCAGATCCTTTATTTACTGGAGAGCTGGGAATTTCCCAGCTCAATGTTTTCATCAGGAATTACTGCTTTGTAGGAACTGTGTTGAGTTTTGGGGTGGCTGGAAATTAAGCTTTTTGGGAAGAAGTCTCCAAACTGCCAAAGCTTCCCATTCCCACTTTTGGAGGAGAGGATGACTTTGCCAAGGAGCCAATTCTCTTTTAGGAAAGAGTTTTCTGGAAGGGAAATGGGAATGCCAACGTTTCATCCTGACAGAGCCGGGCTTCAGGCTGGGGTTTAACTGCTCCCAGAACTGCATTTCAGGATTAATGTCCTGTGCTGATTCAGGCTGTCCCAGGGATCCCAGGCTCTTCCCAGAATCCCAGTCTGGTCGGGGTGGAAGGGATCTCAAAGGCCACCCAGTCCTACCCAGGACACCTCCCAGTGTCCCAGGAGGAAGAGCCCAGCCTGCCTGGCCTCAGGCTGTGCTCCTGCTCCAGCCATGGATCATGGAGCTATCCTGGGATTCTTGCAGCTTGGATTCCCGAGCCCTGGGCAAGGCTCACCTGCAGGGAACAGCTCAGGAGGAAGCTGGAGAGGAGAGCCCTGGGCTGTCCCTGGGGATCCATCCTGGAGGAACCCCATCTTGCAGGGATCCCAGCCTGGAGGGATTCCCCAGCCTGGAGGATCTCTCCCAGCACTGCCCCAGGGCCAGGATCCCTGAACTCCAGGAATGGCTGCTCAGTCCCTGGATTAGAGGGATCACCCTGAGCTGTCCCCTCTGTTCTGAGCACTGCAGAAATCCAGTGTAAATAAAGAACCCCAAGCCCCCAGAGCCGTTTCAGGCAGTGTTTGATCCCTGAGCTTGGAGTCACGGCTTGATTGGAGCAGGGATTAATTACAGGATTTATCTTCCCTGGCTTTTCCCTGCACCTCCTCATTAACACTTACAGCAGGATCTTGGTCCATGACTGGGCTCCAGCTGCTGGAAAAATACCTGTGGTTATTAAAACTGAGCCTAATTGTGCTGGAGCCACCCATGTGAGTTCACAGCTGCTGCTGAAGCTGAGAAAGGATTCTCCTCCTGCAGCAGCTCCTCTGGGAGCAGGCACAAAATGGGAATTTTGCCAATTCCGAGCCCACAACAACTTTTTATGATGTTTCAGCCATGGCTGCAGCTCTGAGCGACCCCAGATACTGACCCTGAGCAGCTCTGGGGGCATCAGGCACCTGCAAAGCCAAGACCACACCAGGTTTAAATCCCAGAGCTCCAATTCTTCCCAGCTTCAGGGGGACAGAGCACTGGATAAACCACTGGATTCTGGACAAGCCATTGGATAGTGGACAGACCACTGGATGCAGCTGACAGCCAAGTTACCTTAGTTGTGATGGTGATGGAAGTGTTTTCCTCCTTGATGTGCTTACTAAAAATGTGTTACCAGTGTCCACACACAGAGATTTTGTCCCTAAATCTTTGTCCTGGGCTCTGTAAGAGCCCATTCCCAGAGGGGCTGTGAGTGCTGGGATTTGTCCTGAGCATAAAACCCTGGAATCATGGAATGGTTTGGGCTGGATGGGCCTTAAGGCTGAGCCAGTGCCACCTCTGCCGTGGCAGGGACACCTTCCACTGTCCCAGTTTCCCAGGAACCAGCCAAGGCTCTGAAATGTAGGAGAGTCTGGATTTTCCCTCAGATTTTGTGCTCATTCCTGGACTCCATTCCCAAGGCTGTTGTGTGTGTGAGGGGCGGCACCTCAGACATTCCCTGTCTTTCCTGTAGAATCCCATGTTTTATTCTCTCCTGGAGCTGCTTCCCTTCAGCTGCAGCAAAGGCTGCTCAGGCCTGAAAGGGAAAACCTGGCACTAAACCCGGGAAAACCCAGGGCTTTCCCATGAAAACTGCTGCAAAAAGGTCATTTCCTGGGTTTGGGGCAGAATAGCCAAACCTGGAATGCTGCAGATGAGCTGAATTCCTTCCAAAAAGAGCTGAGGACTGAGTGTAAGCAGTGTGGGTTCCCACTGGTGCCTCCCCATTGCTGCTTCTCCTCTGGAATATCAATCCCTCCCCTGGGAATCCAGGACTCAGCTTCCCCAGGGTGCTGGGAAAAGCCGGGATGGGGCCAGGCTGTCCCAGGGAGCTGTGAGATGGCTCTGGGCTTTGAGGGTCTAAATGCTCTCTGCAGGATGCCTTTGTTATTCCTCAGAGCTATAAAGTCCTTCCTGAATGGAGATGGATTTGATCCAGAGAGTTTTCTTCCTACAAAGCAAACAAAACACAGAATTTCAGCTGAAATTCAAAGGTGTTGGAGTTTTGTCTCGAGCTTTACAAAGCCAAAAACGCCTCCCCTGGGATGCCGGTGCCAAGCTCTGTCTGGAAAGGATAAAGGAGAGGTTTGATCCTTTGTAATCCGTGCTTGGGAGGAGGAATCCCCTTTTGGGACAGAGGGAGAGGCAGAAGCCACAAAGGGCCCTTGCAGGGCTGGGTTTGGATCCCTGGTGCCAAAATCCTGGCAAGGGCTGAGCAGTTTGACCCCAGCTGCACAACAACCTCCCTTCCTACCCTGGGGGAAAGAGGCAGGAGGAGTCCCAGCATCCAAATCCAACGGGAAACACAACCCCTGAGGGGAAAAAAGGAACTTTTCCCAGTGTTTGGGTAGAAATGAATCCCAAGATGAGTGTTTGCTCACCTTGGAGCTCCTGAGCAGCTTTTCCCTTTTCCTCATCACTGGTTCTGCTCAGTCAGGGGGGACTGAAAATCTAATTAATAGTTCTCTGAGTGCCCGGAATGGAGACCGTGCACCGGCTGTGTCTGTTAAAGGATTCCAGAATGGTTTGGGGTGGGAGGGACCCGAAAGCCCCTCCAGTGCCACGCCGGGACCCCTCCCAGTGTCCCAGGATGCTCCAAGCCCCGTGTCCAGCCCGGCCTGGGGCCCTGCAGGGGTCGGGGCAGGCACAGCCATGGGCAGGGATCGATCCAGGCGTTCCTGAGCAGCCCGGAGCCCCCGGGGATGCGCAGGGATTGTTTCCTGTCGGAGCCGCCGCTGCACAGCCGAAGGCTCTGAGTGAGCACCGCTAATTAATTACCGCTGATGAGCCCCGCCCGGGCTGCTCAGCGCCCGCCTCCTCTGGAAGCAGCTCAGGAAATAGAAATGAACTCTCAGCTTCTCCTCGTGCAATTAGGGCTGTGTGAGAGACTCATTAACCAGCGCAATTAGCGGGGCTGCTGCCGCCCGGCAGTCCGGGGGTTGGTGGGGGTGACCCCGCTGCTCGGGGGTGCGACGGGGACTTCAGAGCTCGGGGGGCTCTCCAGCCGTGGCACAGGGGCAGGGTCCGGCTGGGTTCGGCTCCTGCCCCCCGATCCCTGCTGGGATCACACAGGGAACGGGCAGCGGCAGCCCTGCAGCGCAGGGCTCCGGGCAGAGCCTTCAACAGCAGCGGCCCCGTAAATCGGAAATGTGGGGAGGAGTGGAAAATCAGCACAAAACGCACCCCATAAATGTAGGGGATGAGCAGGAAGATCAGGACGGTGCCTACAAAACCTTTCTCCCCCAAAGCCTGAGTTGCAGAGGTGACAGAGGTCACGAGGATCTGGGATTATCCTCACTGTTACAGCACTGCTGGAGGAAATCTCCCAGCCCAGCTCCTTCAGGAGTCCTTTGGTGACGCTGAAGTGGCACAAAATCCCAGTATTGCTCTCTCAGGCCTTTCCTGCAGCAGGAAAAGCTTTCCTGTGACTTTATCCACAAATAACTCCTGGCCTGGCGCCCTGCCCGGGGCAGGGGTCACCTGCTCTGCTCCCAGCTCTGCACCACAGCCCCAGGGCAGGGGTGCAGGGCATTTGGGAACAGCAGAGAAAAGCTCCTTGCACAGCTTCACCTAAGGGAAATATTTTACCAAACCTCATTGTCTCAATTATTCTGGTCTCAAAAAAAAAAAAAAAAAGGAGATTTAACAGCAGCAAATTCTCCCTGCATGGATTCCAGCCTTGCACACACAAACAAAACATCAGGGAAAAATGTAACAAATAAATCACTCTATGGGTAGAGAACTCCTCAAGCTGTAGTTACACTGTGATCATATAAAATAGTTGGCATGAAAATGGGATATTTCATATTAGGACAAATAAAATGCTCCCCTTAACCCCAAGTGGGGTTTTATTGCACTTTCTGATTGAGAATAATTAATCAATTAAATCAAGGATTTGAATTTCAAGTTGACCTGAAACAATTTCTTGTTTGCTTGCTTGTTTGAAATTGTCAGTGAGGCAAAAAAATCAATTATTTCCAGAGTAGTACCTGGGCTGTGCCTGCCCAGAGGATGTGATAAACAACCTGCCTGCCTGAACCTGCCAGGGACAAGGAACAGGAATGGGAATGCTGCTACAGGTGGGAACCTGGGGGGAGTTACAAACTGGAGCTGCTCAGCCTCAGCCTCAGCTGGAAGTCACCATCCCCTGGTTCAGAGAATCAGGGAACATCCTGAGCTGGAAGGGACCCACAGGGACCCCCCCAGTCCCACCCCAGCCCTGCACAGACACCCCAACAACCCCACCCTGTGCATCCCTGGCAGTGCTGTCCAAACGCTCCTGGAGCTCTGGCAGCCTCGGGGCTGGGACCATTCCCTGGGGAGCCTGGGCAGTGCCAGCCCCCTCTGGGGGAAGAACCTTGCCCTGATCCCCATCCCACAACCATCCCATATCCCTGACCCCGCAGGCTGTGCCCAAGCTCCCAGCTGTGTTAGGACTGGCCTGGCCAATCCTTCCCCCTGAGCCGGGGCCATCCCTTGGGACAGTTCCAGTCCCGCTGTCCCGTTCCCACAGCTGCAGCGGGGCCAGCAGGAGCGGGAATTCCCTGTCCCGTTATTCCCATGGCTGCTCAGAGCTTCGAGAGGATTGAAATCCTTGTGTTCTAGATGTGTTCCAGATGTGTTCCAGATGTGTTCCCAGATGTCACAACCTCGGATTGTTCCCTCCATGTCCCACAAGGGGCGGCCGTGCCCTCCCTGCTCCCGGCTCCCCAGGGAATGTCCGGCAAGGGCTGGAGCTGCCGAGTGCAGCCCACACGGTCACAGCTGGGCTGGGGCAGGAGAATTCATCCCTGGAATCCCAAAGCTGCAGGAGCCAGCAGCAGGGAGTGGATTCCATAACACGGAGCTGCAAAGGAGGGATCAGAGTGGGAAGGCAGGGCCCCTCTCCTCGGGATACCTCTGGGATAGCTCTGGGATAGCTCTGGATAGCCTTGGGGAACCCCTGGGACACCCCTGGACCCTTCAGGCTGATGGGGCCACACGAGCAGGGGCAGGGCTGGGTTTTGAGCCTCCCCTGGTGCTCAACGGATGGCCCAGGGAATCCCAAATCTATCCCAGTGCTGCAGGAATTCTGCAGGGAGGGCAGCAGGTCCTGCTGCTGCTGCTGCTGCTGCTGCAGGAATTGCAGGAATTGCAGGAAAGCTGAGTCAGCTCTGCTCATCTCCAGCCTGCAAAGCAGGACCAGCCCCAGGAGCTCAAGGAGCAGCAATGGAGGCATTCCCAAAAACCTGTGCCATTCCATCTCTGGAATTCTGTTGGCTCTATCCATCCCTGCCTGCTGGAGGCATAGTGGGAGAGGACCTCCTGCTTTTCTGTCCTGAGCTCCTGACCCTCAGCATTGTGCAGAGGTGACCTCAAAGCTTCTCCAAGGCTCAGAAATGGAAAGGAATCGGAGGTTTGCTCATATTTATTCCCACTGAGGGTGGTTCTGTAATGTTTGGCTGCTGCCCAGGGCAGAGGGAGCTGATTCCTGCTGTTCTCAGTGGGATAATCCCAGAATCCCAGATGAGGCTGGGCTGGAAGGGCCCCAGAAGGCTCCTGAGGGCCCATGCTGGGATCTGGTGTTTGGCTCTAACACACCTGGATCATTTGCAGAGGTTTGGAGGGTGGGGGTCATCCCTAACTGAGCATTCCTCACCTCCTCATTAAACAATGCTCCCATTCCCTGCCCCTCCCAGCCCCCAGCTGTGGGTGAGCTCCAGTTTTCCATGGAGATGCTTTGCCCTTTGCAAACAGCAGCTTCACTCCTGCTCTTCCAAACCAACCTCCTTTCTGCTTTCCAAGGACCCTTTTCCTTCTACTGCCCCCTCCCTCTCCCACTGTTCCATGTGGGGACACTCAGCCTGTCCCTGACCCCTGGGGACTCAGAGTCCAGGGGTTCTGTCCTGCTGAGGCCATCCCACAATTCCCCATGGTCAGCCCTTGGTAGGAGTAACCAGCAAGGAATCCTGTCCATAGGGGAGAGAAGGGATGGAGACATCTCCAGGGATTCCATGTTTGCCTGAGCAGCAATGGGATCCAGCATTTGGGATGGACCCCAAGGGATCCAGCAGCATTTTCCAGGATTTCCCTGCCTGTGGAGAGGTCCCTGGTGTCCAAAGGTCTCCATGGGGTGCTCAGAGCCACGTGTTGGACTTGAACTTTCACGTCTTTTCCCACCTAAATGGTCCAGAGCTTCTCTGGTGTTTAAGACACCCTGAAAATTCCCATTCCTGCCCCTTTGGTGGCCATTCCACTGTTCCCAGGAGCTCAGCTCTCCCTGAAGGAGCTGCTGGTGCAACTCCTGCCTGATCCTGGGACAAACAACTTCTCCCAGGAGGAGCAGCCTCTCCTGACGGGATTCCTCAGCCCCCCTTCCCAGATGGAATGGGGTCAGGGCCCTGGAGCATGGGGGGAGTTCAGCTGCCCCTCAGCAGCCTCAGAAATCCCATTTCCTGCCAAGGCCCTGTGCTATCCCTTCCCGTAAACACTCTGCATTTATTGATGGATGAATCATGGATTAGGGATGAGGGAGGGCAGTAAGAGCTGAGTGTGCACTTGGGGGGAAGGAAACTCCCCCTGCTGCTCTCCCTTCACTCCCAGGGCTCAGGGAAGGGGTATATGGAGCCCAGGGAAGATTTGGGCTCCAGTCATAAAGTGGCGCCTTCTCCTTTCAGCCCTCAGGGAGTGGTGGAGGATAAGAGACAAAAATTCCCAAGGAAATATTCCTTTTCCCTGCTTTTCTTAATTTGAGCTTGAAAAGTCTGACTTCAGCCATCGGAGGAGCAGGAGCAGCAGCAGGTCACCCTGAGCTTCCAGCAGGAACCTGAGGCTGATCCTTCCCTGCTGGAGTCAGGGCTCGCTCCGGCTGCACCCCAACTACCAGGAGCCAAAACCTCCCTGATTTATTTCCACCACTGATTTTATTCCCCACCTTTATTCCAGGGCTGTGTCCATCTCCTATCCCTGGAGCTTTGCTTGTCCTGAGTGGGAATTTTCCCAAAGATTCTCCTGTTTTTGCAGGGCTTTAATACAACAGAAAATAATGTGAGGGACAAAGGACGAGGGGGAATGGCCTTGAGCTAAAGGAGGGAAGGCTTGAACGGGATACTGGGAAGGAATTCCTCCCTGGGAGGGTGGGGAGGCCCTGGAATAGAATTCCCAGAGCAGCAGTGGCTGCCCCTGGATCCCTGGCAGTGTCCCAGGCCAGGCTGGACAGGGCTTGGGGCACCCTGGGATACTGGAAGATGTCCCTGCCATGGCAGGGGTGGCACTGGCTCATCCTTAAGGTCCTTCCAACCCAACCCATTCTGGAATCCTGGAGCAATAAGAACCTCAGGCTCAACAAATTGGCTCCTCCTCTGACCAGTTCCACCCCTAATTCCAGGCTGGAAATGCTCCAGGATGAGCCACGGAGACCCTGCCTGCTGGGGAAAGGCAGTGGAATGGTCTTTGGGATGTTCAGATTCCTTTTTCAGAACAGCTGGAGAATGGAATTCCAAAATGGATCTGTGTCCAGACAAAGCAAATCCATTTGCTGTGAGGAATTAATTTTTGCAGGAATTTCTGTGCCTGCTTCTCCCCACCCTGGGGCAGGAAAATTTCACTCCTGTTGTGCCTCCCAGGACAGCCAGCAGCACTCAGAACACTGGGGTTGATTTTTATTGCAGGAGACGTTTTCTTCAGGGTTGTGGATGCAGGAGAGCAGCAGCTGCAGCCTCCCATGCTGCTTTTACAGGGAAAAGCCATTTCTGCAGGACTCTGGCCCGTCCCCTCCTCCCTGTTCCATGGCCTCTGTTCCCTCCACATCAGAGGCACCTCAGAATCGCCATTTATTATTCATTCGTTTGTGTTTCTGGCTCTGGTCTTTGCAGGTCCTTTAGCTCTCAGTGTTGGCAGTAAAGGCCATCCAGAGCAATTCCTTGACTCCTCATCCTCCTCTCCCTCCCTGGGCTGTGTCACCCCCTCCCTGCAGCCTCTGCTCCCAGGGAATTGTGTTTTCTTTATGGATCAGAGGGAGATTGGAGGGAAATAAGGAATTCTTCCTGTGATCCTGGGGGGGATTCCCTTCTCCTGGGATGTCTTGGTGCACCTTGGGCAGTCAGGAGCCCTCACTGGGGTGTGGGATTCCATCCTGGATATTCAGGTGATGTTTCAGACCCATGGAGGTCCTAGGTGTGGCAGAGCAGGGATTTAGCACAAAGAACCCCAAACCGTTGGATTTTAGCAGATTGTGCTGCCCCAGGGGAGCTCACAGGTGAAACTCAGAATGCCCAGACTGGGACAATCCCGTGGGACTGACAAACAGGTCAGTCCCATGGGAGAACCTCCAAATGCTTGCCTTGCTCCTGGAGCCGTGGCTGGAGGGGCATTGCCTCTGCTGGGACACGGAGAAGCCACCAAGCAGAGCAGGCACTGCCCCGAGGGTCAGCAGAGCCAACTCCAGCAGACAGAATCGTGCCAGCAGGGCTGGAGATGGTCCTTGGCACTGTCCTGACCATGCCAGAGGACTGGGCTCCTGGGGCATTGCCAGCTGCTCACAGGGCACATTTTGGGATGTCTGTGTGTCCCCGAGGGTGAGAACAGCCCTGGCACGGACCCAGGCAGCTCAGACTCCTCAGGGGCAGGGGCAGCAGCAGGAGAAGGTGATTCCTGTGCCCTTTGTGCTGCAGCGGAATTTCAGCCTCGGGAAGGGTGGGGTGGAAATGAATCCTTGTTTAACTCAGACCAGGCTGAGCTCCTGCACCCAGGAGCTACAAACAGGGACTGCTGTGACCATCCAGGTGTCACCACCCATTTGTGGGGAGTCCTTTGTCCCTTCTCTTGGCCTCAGGCCTCATCCCTTCCTCCTGGAGAGCTCCTGCCAGGAATATCTCCAAGACAAACTGGGAATCAAGAGCTCAAAGGCATTTCCCTGCATTCTCCTGCAGACCAGTCTGGGATCAATGCCTGAGATGGAATCCCCTTGGAGGACCTGACAGACACAGAGCAGATCAGAGCCATCCTGTTCCCTGAGTGACTGAGAGCAGGAACCTTCCCCTGCTTGTTCCTTCTGGGAGATCTGAATGCACTGAGGGGGTTAAATCTTGGATTTGCAAGGAGCCACATCTGTGGGCCACCTCTGCATGCTGGATTTATTTCTGAGGGTTATTTTTAGCCTGGAAGATTCCCATTGCAGCCAGGAGCTGTGGAAGGCCCCAGTGCAGGGAATGAGGACAGCCAGGCCCTGTCAGCCCTGCTCCCTCATTGGCTCCGTGGGATTTATTATTTCTGGCTTGGGAATTGTAGCCAGAGCCCCTGCCTGAGTCAAAGTCACCCCACAGCCAGGGCATGACCCAGGGATGGGCACAGACAGGGGCACAGAGCTCCAGGGGCTGCCAAAGCCACCCAGGGAACAGAAGGGATGAGGAGAGAGGGCTGTAACCGGGCTTGGAGTGGGGGCTGGGATGGTAAAAACCTGAGCTGGTGCTCAGGAAGGGGAGCTCCAAAACCTTCCTTGAGATCGGGAACATCAACCCCAATGTAGCTGCAGGGGAAGGCTCAGAATCCTGGGATGGGTGAGCTTGGGAGGGACCTGAAAGGTCCAGAAGTGTGTCCCTGAAATCTCCATGACCCTGAAATCTCCATGGTCCTGAAATCCCCATGGCCCTGAAATCCCCATGGCCCTGAAATCTCCATGGTCCTGAAATCTCCATGGTCCTGAAATCCCCATGGCCCTGAAATCCCCATGGCCCTGAAATCTCCATGGTCCTGAAATCCCCATGGCCCTGAAATCCCCATGGCCCTGAAATCTCCATGGCCAAACCTCACCTTCGGTTTCAGTGTCACCCAAAGTGTCCCTGGGTTTCAATATCACCAAATTTCACGTTTAATGATATCCAAACCCAGCCTGGGTGTCATTGCAAAGATTGTGGGACCGGATGTGATCCCAAGTGAGGAGGGATGGGGACATCCCCAGTGACCCAGCCCAGTGACACAGCCCAGTGACACAGCCCTGTGACACAGCCCTGGGGACAAGCTGTGGGAGAGCCCAGATCAGTCTGTGGGTGAGCAGGGTGATGTGGGTGCTGTGTGTGTGCAGGGTGCTGTGTGTGCAGGGTGCTGTGTGTGTGC
>VXBI01011469.1:237892-257896 GCA_013397375.1 Toxostoma redivivum | reverse complement strand
GCTGTGGATCCCAGGCCACCTTGGCTGCTCCCTGCTGTCAGGAATTGTCAGCAGTGATGAGGTGCCCCCTGAGCCTCCTCCTCTCCAGGCTGAGCACCCCCAGCTCCCTCAGCCCCTCCTCACAGCACTTGTGTTCCAGACCCCTCACCAGCCCTGTTGCCTTCTCTGGACATGCTCCAGCCCCTCCATGTCCTTCCTAAATTGGGAGACCCAGAAATGGACACAGCACTCGAGGTGCAGCCTCACCAGTGCTGAGCACAGGGGAAGAATCACTGCCCTGCTCCTGCTGGCCACACCATTCCTGATCCAGGCTAGCTGCCATTGGCCTTCTTGGCCACCTGGGCACACTGCTGGCTCCTGTCCAGCCTGCTGTCCATCAGTGCCCCCAGGTCCCTTTCTGCCTGGCCACTGTCCAGCCACTCTGTCCCCAGCCTGGAGCACTGCAGGGGTTGTTGTGGCCAAGGTGCAGGACCCAGCATTGATCTGGTTAAACCTCCCCTTGTTGGATTTGGGCTCTGGATCCAGCCGGTCCAGGTCCCTGTGCAGAGCCCTCCTACCCTGCAGCACATCTACACTCACAGCCAGCATGGTGTCATCTCCAGATTTACTGACGGTGAACTAGATCCCCTGACCCAGATCAGCAGTGCAGAGATTAAGCAGGACAGCCCCAGCCCGGACCCCAGGGACAGGACACAGCCAGTGGGTGCAGCCCATCCCCAGCCCCTCACTGATGCTGGGCTGTTCTCCAGCATTCCCGATTCCTCCAAAGCCGAGCAGGGCAGATCCCAGCTGAGGAACACTGAATATCCCAGCTCCTGCAGCATCTCCTGCCACAAGGGCACTCCTCACACGGCAGAGGAGGGGTTTAAAGCTGAGCTCTGTGTCCCCCTCGCTCCCATCCCATCCCAGCTCCAGGGAATGCTGAGGAATCCCTGGCACAGCCAGTGCTCCAAGGGCACAGTGGGGATTGCAGGGAAAAGGAGGAAACTCCTGCAGATGATCCAGGGCTGTCCCTCCTGCTGGATTTACAGCTCTCAGGAAAACACTGGAGGGAGCACAATTCCCTCGGGATTTGCTCCTGAGGTGTCTCCACAATCCCAGCTTTCCCTGGAGCAGGACTAAGAGGGAAGAGCTGAGGCTCCCAGTGTGCCCCAAGGCTCTGAGCTGAGCTCTCCAGGCACAGGCCTGCTGCTTCTGTGGCCTCTAGGACATCCCCTTCCAAACAAAGGGCTTTCCTTCCAGCACACACAATCCAGCTTTGGGATTAGAGGAATTCTGGGGCACTCCTGACCCTGTTCCTGAGGAAGAGCTGTGGGAGAGCACTAAAAATCCAAAATCAGGAGGAAAACCCAACCAAAATTCAGGATGACTTTGGGAAAATCTCATTTGTCCCTTTGCCAAAGGCTCATCTTTTTCTCAATCCTTTTGTATTCTTGCTTAGTCTAGAACTAAATCAATATTATTTAAGCCTTGGACACTCCATGGTTTTATATTTCATATTTTATATATATATATTTAATTTTTAATTTTATATTTATTAATGCTCAGAGCTGCCTCATTGTTTCTTTGGTACCTCTTTCCTTCCCTGGCTGTGGGAGCTGTTTTATTTCTGACCCTGCACATTCAGGGCTCAGGACTCTCCCATTCCCAGCCTGGAGCCTCCATCTCGTGGGAAATGTGGGAACCCAGCTCCAGCACTGGGATTGGCATTTGGAAGAGCCCAGGTAGAAAAGCCCAGCCCTGAGAGCAGAATTGGCACCATTTCTATGGCACAGACATCCCAAAGGGAGGTGTGGATTCCCTGGAGCAGAAATTCTGCAGGATGTGACAGATTCCAGCAGCATTTTCCATGAACTCCTCCCCACCGTTCATTCCAAACACACTGAAACACCTGGGGGGGACCAAAGCATGGCTGGAGCTCTGGAAAAATCCAATATTTCAACCAATTCAGACAGCTTTGGAAAAAATCCGGTTATTTTGAAAGGATTTTGTGGTGGCTGTAAAGTCCTGATTGGACTCAGAGGAACCAGGGCACTCCAGGCTTTTGCCTGACAGTTGGAAAAGACCAAAACTTCCTCATAAAAGTGTGGCCATTTCCTTTGGGGTGTGGAGGTCACTGGGCTTCCTGAATTCCCTGGGGCTTGGCCTGCAGGGTGGGGTGGGGACTGTGGGGGACAATCCCTGTCCTGCCCCAAAGGCCACCAAGCCACCTCCAGGAAAGGGCCCTGACTCAGGGAAGGGGCTGAGATTTGGATTTTTGGGGAAAAGCCTGGGATTGACACTGGTTTGGTGAAATCCTTTCTGAGGGAAGGCTCAGCCAGAGGTGAGAGCCAGCCTGAAACTTTTGGAGCTCTGGCAAGCAGGGATTCCCGAAATCCCTCATCCAGGAATTCTGGCAGGGACAGCTGACCAGGAATGGAAAAGCTTCTCCTGGAGGCTTGGGGAACATTCCCACCTGGCCTGCAGATCCATTAAAGGTGGAGTTTCCTCCCACTGACACCTCAGGGCCAGCTGCTCTTCCAACATCATCCCAGAATCATGGAATGTGCCAGGCTGGAAGGGGCATCAAGGATCCCCCAGTGCCATCTGTGTCAGGGACACCTCCCACTGCCCCAGGCTGCTCCAGCCTGGCCTTGGGCACCAACAGGGATCCAGGGGCAGCCACTGCTGCTCTGGGAATTCCACCTCAGCCCTTCCCACCCTCCCAGGCAGGGATTCCCTCCCAGTATCCCATCCCTGCCCTCTGGCACTGGGATCCATTCGTTGTGTCCTGGCCCTCCAGCCCCTCTCCAGAGACTTCCCATGGCTGTTTCTGGGGCAGCAGCACCGAGCCACAAAACCTGTGATTAAAAGCAAAATAACCCTGGTGTTAAAGGAGTTTGGACTCCCTGGTAATTAATTTAAGATTAATGGGAACAACTGAGTTCAAATTCGGTGACGATAATTAGCAAGAGAATTACAACAAAGGAGAAAGCAACAACTAAAAGTAATTACAGTGTATAGACATTGAATCCTGCACTGCCTGGAAAATCCCCAGGAAAATCCCCTGTGGGCAGTGGGAGAACAGCACTGCCTGCAGCTGGGGGAGCAGCACAGCCCCAGCCTGGAGTGCCTCTGGAATGCTGCTGGAATGCTGGAGCCCTGCTGGGATCCTGCTGCTGAACACAGGCCTGGCCAGGCTCCTGGGCAGAGCTAAAGAAAACCAAGAGAATTCCCTGGAAGCTGCCATGTGAATGCTCTGGAAACAGGGAACAGGAGGTTGGCTTTGGGTCTCCATCCCTTCCTCACCTCTGGAGAGTTCTGGTGGAGTTTTGTTGGGATCTCGCTCTGATTTCAGGAGTCCTGCCTGTCCTGGGTGGGCACAGACAAGCTCAGGGAAGGAGGATTTGCTGCCTTGGCTCTGTTTTCCGCAGGGGTGGCTCTCAGGCCCTGGGTATTTGTTAGAGGGAGAAGACCCAGACAGTTCCTGTTGAGATCAGGAATTCCTGTTGCTGTCCTAAGGAGTTTCTGCTTTATCATACCCAAAACTGTGTCAGGGGTTTTCTCCCTGGCTGATTTCAGTATCACTCTTCTGAATTTTTCCTACAGCTCTCGATGGGGTTGTGTCCAACATTTCACAACCATGAGGAAATTCCCTCTAACAAGGTGACATCCTTGTCCTTGTGAGCAGGGAGAGGACAAGGGAACAGCTGGAGCTGTGCAGGGGGTTTGGGATGGGGATCAGGGCAAGGTTCTTCCCCCAGAGGGTGCTGGCACTGCCCAGGCTCCCCAGGGAATGGTCCCAGCCCCGAGGCTGCCAGAGCTCCAGGAGTGTTTGGATGGACAGGGTGGGATTGTTGGGGTGTCTGTGCGGGACTGGAGTGGGACTGGATGATCCTGGGGGTCCCTTCCAGCTCAGGATATTCCCTGATTCTGTGCAGTGAATAATGGGAGATGAGAAAATCACAGAACTGTGGAATGATTTGGGTTAGAGGGACCTTAAACCCACCCAGTGCCACCCCTGCCATGGCAGGGTCACCTCCCACTGTCCCAGGCTGCTCCAAGCCCCATCCAGCCTGGTCTTGGACATTCCAGGTATCCAGGGCAGCCACAGCTTCTCTGAGAAGCTGTTCCAAGATTCCCAAAAGACGCCCTTGAGCTTGGGAAAAGGATTTGGGATCAATCCCCATGGATCAGGATGGTGCTGAGTGCCTGGGAAGGGCAGGAAGTTCCTGGCAGGGATGGTTCCAGCGGGTCCTGGGGAGCCAGGAGCTGATTCCTCCTCCCCGGAGGTGATCCCTGAGCTCCATCTGAGGGGTGCCTGTTCCTGCTGTGCCCCCTTGGGGTCAGTTCCGAGGGGTGGCACCAGGAGGGGTGGATGGGGAGCTGGGATGAGCCTCCCACACTCAGTCCCTGCCCACTGAGCTGTCCCTGAAATGTCACTGTCACTTCCCAAGCCTCACCTGGGACTGGCAGCAAATCCCAGTCCCCAGCCCTGCACTGCTGGAGCAGGATTTGGGATGGCTCCTTGAACTGGATTTTAGTTTGGCAGACCCAGCCCAGGGGCTTTGTGTGGCTGGATTTACCCAATAATGTCAGATTTTGGTTAATTCAGATAGAATGAAACTCACCCCAGAGCCCCCATCCCATCCCATCCCATCCCATCCCATCCCATTATCCCATTATCCCATTATCCCATTATCCCATCCCTTCTCCTGGGGCAGGCTGGGATGAGATGCTGGATCCTGGGAAGCCCAGGAGTGTCTGCTCCCACATCCAGGTGTGCTTGCCCTCACCTTCACATCTGCACCCCATTTCTGCTCCTCAGCCCAAATCCTGATGGAGGAACCCCCAAACCTCCCCCAAACCTCCCTCACCCCAAAGCCCCAGCCTTGCAGGCCATTGGAAAAACCCTTCTGGAACACAAAATTTCCACATTCAAAGTGAGATTTGGCAATGAAATTCCAGCCCCTGCCAACTGAGGATGTTTGAATTCAGCTTTTCCACTAAAAATGTCATTTATCCAACTGAAGTGGCTCCTAGGGAAGGGCTGGAGCTGGCAGCTCCCCCTCCCCAGCAGCTGCTGCAGGCAGAGCAGAGGCAGCTCTGCAGCTCACAGGGGCTTCAGTGCCCCACTCCCATCTCCAGAGCAGAAAGTTCCATCTGAAAGATGGAGTTTTATCAGTTTTATTCCATTTAAATGAACTCAGTGACTGCTCAGAAAGGAAAAAAAAGGTGAAATTTCAAAATGGAAACCAAACACAGAAATATTATCAAAATGTAGAGTTGGGGTTGGGGGAGCTGGGCTCAGCTGCCTCCTGAGCTGGGTTTTGGGCTCAGTTTTATCTAAAACAGCTCAGCTTGGATGAACTTTAGCAAACATCAGCAGCCTGGGGATGGCACAGGTCAAAAATCAGGTGAGAGATCTGCCCTGTGGCCCAGAGCCTCAGCTGGGCCTGAGCTCCCCTGTCCTGCCAGGGCTGTCCAGGGCCCCCTTCCCTCTCCCAGATCTCCACATCCCTGCTTTGGCACAGGCTCCAGCCCAGGTGGTTGATTTTTATTAATAACATTGATTGATTAGTTATTACAGGATTTCATTCTGTTCCAAGGACTGACCCTCAGGAGTTTGCTGCTCTCAGACCCTCCCAGGTACCTGTGCTGGATCCCTCCCCTCGCTCCTGGCACTGAAGTTTTAAAGGACTTTAGGGTTTCAAGGCCAGTCCCGAGTCATTGTCCCTGTCTCCTCATGGTTTGCAGTGAATCCCTGAGTCTGTGGTGGCTGTTCCAGGCAGTTCCCATCCCCATCCTGCACCCCTGGAGTTTCCCAGTGCCAGCCACTCCAGGAGAGCCCAGACCCCCTCTCTGCCCAGGTTTGGGAGCAGTTCCAGCTCTGTAAATAATTCCCTCCTAATCCTGCTCAGCCCAGCTTGTGCAGCCCCAGGGATGAAGGCTGGGGAGGAAATGCTGGTTTAACAAGGCCCAGAAATGCTGAATTCAAGCACTGAGCACTGGATCAGGCTGCTGGAGTGGCCAGGCTGGAGCTGCAGGGGCTCTTTGCTCACTGCCTTCTCTCAGGGATGTGCTCACTGTGCCCACCTGGCCTGGCTGCAGCCTCTGCCCTGCCCTGCAGCCCAGCACATGCTGACAGGGCAGGGAAGAACTGAGCTACCCTCAGAGCCCAGCTCATGCTGACTAAAGATGCCTTTGGAGAAGAATTCCTCTTTGGGAGCCTCCCTGGTGCTCGGTCTTGACCCAGACTGGTTTTGCTGGGTGGGCCAGGCTGGCTCTGGGCACCCAGGACACAAACACACATAAACACACTTTGTGTTCATGGCCAGGGCTGCCTTTCCTGCCACAGGAGCTTTCCCAGAGCCAAGGAAACTTCATCCCTGCCAGGTACTGCCAAGTCCTAACCCAGGGACAGGGAGCAGCTGGAGCTGTGCAGGGGGTTTGGGATGGAGATCAGGGCAAGGTTCTTCCCCCAGAGGGTGCTGGCACTGCCCAGGCTCCCCAGGCTCCTGGCCCTGAGGCTTCCAGGGATGCCCAGGGTGGGACTGTTGGGAGCCTGGGCAGGACTGGATGACCCTGGGGGTCCCTGCCAGCCCAGGATATTCCAGGATTCCATAAGTCCCAGCTGGACCCCACCTGCTGCCTGTGCTGAGCTGCACAGGGATGCTCTGCCTGCCTCCCCCAGCTCCTGCCCTCTGCTGGGACGTGGAGAAGCTGATCTCAAATCTCAAATCAAATCAAAATCTGGGGACATGAGGGCCCAGAGAGCCCAGTTTGGGCTCTGCCTGTCCCACAGCCCTGGGGGACACAGCTCCTTCTGTCACCCCTGCCCAGTTCCTGGATCATGGTGACTTCTCCTGGGAGCCCAAACCACTCTGGGGTTCTGGTTCCTCCAGCTAGGGAGAGGCTGCTCAGCTCCCACCTTCCCTTCTCTTCCCAAGGGGAAAGGATGAGAGTTGGGATTGTTCAGCTTGGAGAAGAGACCAGGAGGCCCTAATTGTGACCTTCCAGGGCCTGAAAGTGACTACAGGAAAGATGGAGAGAGACAATTAGAGACAATTTCCAAGGGGTGGAGGGACAGGACACAGAGAATGGCTTCCACTGCCCAGGGCAGGGCTGGATGGGATATTGGGCAGGAATTGTTCCCTGGCAGGATGGGCAGGGGCTGGGAGGGAATTCCCAGAGCAGCGGTGGCTGCCCCTGGATCCCTGGCAGTGTCCCAGGCCAGGCTGGACAGGGCTGGAGCAGCCTGGGACAGTGGGAGGTGTCCCTGCCATGGCAGGGGTGGGATGAGACAGGTTTTAAACATCCCAGACCATTTGGGGATTTCAGGATAAGGAGGAAGGTTAAAGATGCTCATGCCAGGAGCAGGGAAATGCTGGAAGTGACCCAGGAACCCAAACCTTGGGGTGCCCCTGGCTCTTAAACCCCACCCAGCTCCCAGCTGGGCTCTGAATTAAGTCCTAATGTCACCCATTTCCATGGCTCACCCCCTTTTCCAGGGATCTCCGGTGGCTCCAGGCAGGGAGGGAATCCCAGGGAGCCTTTCCAAGGGGTCCAGTCCCTGCCCCCCTCCCCACCGAGCCCAGTTCTGTGCCAGTGTCACAGTGCCACCCTGTCCCCTGTGCCAGTGTCACAGTGCCACCCTGTGCTGTGTGCTGCCCCTCTGGGAGGGGCTTCATGAACTCTCCATCACTCTCCAGTGATGGAATATTCAGGTATTTGACCTTGCCCCTTTATTTCCTGTGCCAGAGCAGCCCCTCTTCCCTGTGTGCATTGGGAAATCCCAATCCAGCCCCTCCTAGCAGGGACTCCCCTGACAGGCCTGGATGCAAATGGAGCAGGCTCAGAGTGTTTGGCCCATGAGGGCCCTCAGCAATCCCTCAGCAGAGCCAGGCTCAGGCGTTCTGAGAATCAGGGAATCCTGGAATGCTTTGTGGGGGAAGGGACCTTAAAGCTCATCCCATGCCACCCCTGCCATGGCAGGGACACCTCCCACTGTCCCAGGCTGCTCCAGCCCTGTCCAGCCTGGCCTGGGGCACTGCCAGGGATCCAGGGGCAGCCACTGCTGCTCTGGGCACCCTGTGCCAGGGCCTGCCCCCCCTCCCAGGGAGGAATTCCTTCCCAAAATCCCAACAATTACAACCTGTGGCACACAAACACACACTGGGATCCCTCCCAGGTGTCCCCAAAACCCAGAGCAGCACTGGGGCCCTTCCCCAGGTGACACAAACCCATTCCAGTGGCTTTAAGGTAAGAGTGCATTCCCAGCACGGGCAGTGATTCCCATCCCACCCTTGGTGATTCCAGACCTAACAGGGAATTCCTCATTTCTGAATCCCATTTGGGTTTCCCTACAACTCCTGGCAAAGCTCCAGCCCTGTGCAGCCGAAATCAGGGATAATTTGGAATTATTTCAGCACCTGCCCTGTGGCTCACTGGGATCATCTCCTCCTGTCTCAGAGCTTTGGTTCCCTGGGGGAGTAGTTCAAGATGGAAAAATCCCCCTTTGTGCCTGCTTGGCTCAGCCCAGATGGGCTCCCTGGGACTTTTGCCTCTGCCAGAGCAGCCAAGGAGCCTCCAAAGTTCCAGGGATTCTCCCACCTTCCCTGCACACAGGGAGTTTTCCAGCAATGACACTTCTCAGTTTTGAAAGGTTCATCCCTGGAAAATGCCTAAAGCTGAACATTGGCTGCCTACCCTTCCCAGCCTGAATGCAGCACCTGTATCCAGCCCAGCAGGGGAGAAATCCCTAACCCAGCCCTCACTGCTTCCCTCAGAACCAGGAATCTGCTCAGACTCGCCCTGGAGGCCACTGGTGTTTGTGAGCACCCAGGAATTCTGATTCCACCCCAGCCCAGGAATGCTGATCCCCAATAACCCAGCATGTGAGCACAGACTGAGCCTGGAGGATCTGGGGTGGTTCTGCCTGCATTTCCACGCCAGAGTTACTGTGGGGCTGATTCAGCCCTGCTGGGGATGCAGGTGCATCCCTCACTGAGCTCCAGCAAGGAGGGAATCAGCTCCAGATCCCAGGGAATGGCTGGAGCTGTGCAGGGGGTTTGGGATGGGGATCAGGGCAAGGGTCTTCCCCCAGAGGGTGCTGGGCACTGCCCAGGCTCCCCAGGGAATGGTCCCAGCCCTGAGGTTGCCAGAGCTCCAGGAGTGTTTGGATGGACAGGGTGGGATTGTTGGGGTGTCTGTGCAGGGCTGGGGTGGGACTGGATGATCCTGGGGGTCCCTTCCAGCTCAGGGTGTTCCAGGATTCCAAAACTCCCAGCTGGACCCCACCTGCCCCCTGTGCTGAACGTGAGCCTGTCAGAGGAGCTGCATGAAACCAGACTGAGGCTCTGCCCTGTCCACCCCCCCTCTGGTAAAACCATCCCTAGGGAACAGGGCAGGGATAAGGTCAGGGAATAAATGCTGCTCCCAAAACCTCTGCAATCCCGAGCAGCCTCTGGGCCCTGCCCAAGCCAAAGGTGCCTCTGTGCTTCCCCACCCTCAGCTGATTTATGGCTTCTGCTTTCCAACCCCCCCTGCTCATTCCTCTCCCATTTCTGGTTGTACCCCACGCTCTGGCTGTACTGGTTTGTACTGGGCAGAGGATGATCCCAGCACTGGGAACACTGGTGTCCAAAGCCACCTTTTGGTGAGCAAGGAGCAATAACAGGAAATGCCTGGAAATTTCCCTGCAGAGGCAAAGGGAGGATGAGCTGAACAGGACTGGCTGCATCTCACTGAGGCCTTCTAGGACTTCAAGGGCTTAAAAAAATGGAAAAGTGACTTTTGCATGGGCAGAGAGGGAAAGAACAAGGAGAGGGATGGGTTTAGACTGGAAGAAGGGGGATTTAGCTTGGATATTAGGAAGGAATTACTCCCTATGAGGATTGGGAAGGGCTGGGATGCTCTGAGATCCCTGGAATGTCCCAGGCCAGGCTGGACAGGGCTGGGAGCCCTGGGACAGTGGGAGGTGTCCCTGCCATGGCAGGGGTGGTACTGGATCCTTAAAGCCCTTTCCCAACCAAACCAGGCTGGGATCCCATGATTTGTAACCCTGAGGAGCTGCAAGGTCCCAAGGAACTGGTGACATCCAAGGCTGATTTCCAGCCCCAAAGCTGCACAAGCCCTCGTGGAGAGCAATCCCAGCTGTCCCAGGAAAAGCTTTCCATGCCACTTTCCCCTCAGCTTGGCTCCAAGCTCAATATTTGGAATTCTTCCTCCCATTTCCAAGGTCAGCATCAGGTGTTCCTGTTATCCCCCAGCAGCACCACTTCTGCAGCTGGAAAAGCAGAGGCAAATAAACCAGAATTCCTGATTCTTTGTCCTGTGCAATTATTCTGGGAACTGCTCCCTGGGGAGTCAGTGCACAATGGGACATCAGAGAGAAAAGGAACTCCACTGTCATGGAAAACACCCCAGGGAGGAAGGGATTGAGGGAATTTTAGTGTGTGTGTGTGGAAATGTGCCATCCCAGAGCTGTGGCAGGGCAGTGTCCCCACTTCAGGGGATAAATGGGAAGGCAGGAGATGCTGCAGGGATATTTGGGAGCAGCCAGAGGGAAAATAAACGCTCCTGCTTTTTGTGGGAGGATTGAGGGGGAGTTCTGAGGGTGATCCATGACCTGGCAGATTCCCAGCCCTGATTCCCCCTTATCTGGAGCCTCCTGACTCCCATCAGCTCCTGGCACCAGGGAATTGATGGTGGCAAAAGGAAGAAGGAAGATGGGAACATGTTCATTCCCAGATTTTATGGCTGGTACCTGGTACAGGAGCAAATCCTCCCTTCATTCCCAGATTTTATAGCTGGGCATGGGAACAAATCCTTCCTTGGAGCATCTTGTTCCCAAAATTAGGGGCTAAATTTAAAAAAAAAAAAAAAAAAACCAAACATGGAGGAGTTGCTAAAAACCCCAAATTCCTGCAGGAGGAAACTGCCCAAAAGTAGAGAGCAGAGATCAGGAAGGGTTTGATGGGAGCATTTCCAGTCAAGCTTTCCCAGTTCTCCAGGGAGCTTCTGCACCTCTGGGGAAATTGTTTTAAAATATCAACTTCAGAGAGGAAATAGCCTTGGGAAGGGAAAAGTCTTGGAGAAAATCATGGAGAATCATCCAGCCCATTACCCACAGCTCAGGGAAGCTCCATGTGCTCATTCAGCCACATCCAAGGGCTGGGAAAGGAGGAGGAGGGGAGAGAGGAATTCTGAATACAAGTGTACCAAATATTTTGGGGGGAAATGCAGAGAGGGGACAAAAAAGGGCAGGAAATGTCATCCTTGTGCCTTCTCTTCCTGGAGCAAGCCCTTCTCCTCAGAAGGGGAAGAGGATGGGTTCAAACATTCCCAGGAACACTCAGGATATTCCTTCAGGGAAGGTCTCTTCAGGAACACAGATCCTGACAGGATCTTTGTGCCAGTCCCAACACCCCTGCTGGCAGGAGGAACCTTTCCCTGCTGCAGTTTCCTTCCTCCGGGGCTTTTCCATCACCTTCCTTTTGCCTTCCCATGGGATTCCAAGAGAAAAGCAGGGATTTTGAATAACAAAAAAAGTTCCTTGTCAGCCATCAGAGGACCCACAGGGAAGCATTAAAGGAAAGTGTAAAAAAGGGCGGATTTTGATGGGATAATGGGAAGGAATTCCTCCCTGGGAGGGTGGGAAGGGTTATTCCACCGATGGCCCTGGGTCCCTGGCAGTGTCCCAGGCCAGGCTGGACAGGTTGGAGCAGCCTGGGACAGTGAAAGTGTCCCTGCCATGGCAGGGGGGCACTGGGTGGGCTCTGAGGTCCCTTCCCACCCAAACCATTCCATGATTGCATGAAAAGGTGCTGAAGGCTGGAATGGGAGAGGGAACAGCTGCCAGGGGCTGGGTCCTGGCAGGAGAGAGGCAGGACTGACCTGAGCCAGGTCCTGGATGTTGTCCCAGCCTGAGCCTGGAATCCTGCTGCTGAATCCAGGGAAACTGAGGCACTCAGAAGTCATTTCCCATCTTTTCCCAGTGTCCTTTCCCTGTGTGCCAGGGTCAGATCCAGCAGGGATTGAGCAGAGCCCAGGGGGTTTGGGGGTGATCCCAAGTCCCCCAGGCTGGGTGAACTGGGAATGGGAATCTCCTGCTGCTCCTCCAGGGGATCCCAGGATCCCTGAGGCTGGAAAAGGTCACCAAATCCCACCATTCCCACTAAAAACTCATCCCTGGTTTTAACCTTGGCCCCCAGCTCCGGATCCATGGGATGGGAGCCAGGAATGCCCAGAGCTCCTCGGGAAGTGCAGGGGGCACCTGCAGGGGTCCCAGGTCCTGCAATCACACAGGCTGGAAAAGCCCTCAGAGCCAGCAGGGGCAGCCCTGATCCCTGCTGCTGCTGATTATCAAGGAGCAGCCTGGACAGGGAGTTCTGGCCGGATACAAACCCGGACAATTCCCTGGTGTGCCAGCTCAGCCCCTGCTCTCCTCCCTGCACAGCTCCAGGCTATTGAGAGCCAAATCCTGCTTCTCATCCCTGAAAAAACATCCTGAAACTGCCCTGAAATCCAAGAAAACCCCAAATTTCATCCACTGGCAGCGGGAGCAGAATCCGGCCCAAAACATTCCAAGTTTCCTGGTGTTTGTGGGTTTTTATAAAAATCAATGTCATTTACAATTATATAACTGCGAAAAAGCAGCTGAAAAACTTCAGGATGGAGCTTCTATTTTATCCAACCTTTTCTCCATTAATCTTCCCACACAACTGCTGTCACCATTAGGCTGCCAAAGGAAAATTCTTTGGATCCTTTCAGTTTGGCAGCTCCGCAGGTGGCACTTACCTGCCTCTGCTTCCCTGGATCCCCATGGACACTCCCTGTGCCCGAGGGAACAGGGATATCAGAGGGACAGACCTTCAGCACCCACCCTGGGGGTATTTCCAGTCCTGGAAATCCACAGGAAGGAGGTAAAAATTCCCAGATTCTCCCACAGCAGCTGCTGGTGTGTGCAGAGTTTGCAGCCACCTGGGATTTCCACACTGGGAATTGCCCGAATGAGCCCATGCTGGAATGGCTGGAACCGCTGGCAGCAATTCCACAGAAACTGCAAGGAACTGGAGCAGCTTTGGGGCTGTCAGATTTGATCCTTTGAAGGGATTTTTGACAGGAATTGAAGCTTTTTTTGATGGAGAGGGGGAGGTTTTGCCGTGTGCAGAAAGGGGCTGCTTCCCTTGGGAGGGAACATGGAATTCTCCACATTCTGCAGTCTGGGAGTCTCCCGAGCCTTCCCAGGAGCAGGGTCAGGTCAGAGCTGTTCGTGCTTCCAGCCCCATCCCTCAGGTGCTCCGGGGATTTTTACAATAATTGCATTAATTGATTTCCTCCAAGGTGACCCCTGTGCTCAGCCAGAGCCTCGGGAGCAGGAGCAGGGATGAGCAGGGATTGGAACGTGACACAGGGACCTTCCCAACCTCCTGTCCCCACAGCCCCCAGCTCCAGGTGACATTCCTGCTGTCCCCTCTGCAATCACCTCCATGCTGGCAGTGTCCCAGGCCAGGCTGGACGGGCTTGGAGCACCCTGAGCCCGTGGGATTGAAACAGGATGGGCTTTGAGGTCCCTCCCACCCCAATCCAGGATTCCAGGATTCCCCACGTGGGGCCAATTACTCCAACCCCCAAATGGGATTTTTTGCAGCAGCAAATTTCCCTTCAGTTTCTGTGCCACAAATCCCAAGAGCAAATGGATTTGGGAATGGGGAGGTTTCAGTGGCAGCTCTGGGGGCTGACCCAGGGACAGCTCCAGGGCTGTTCAATCCCAAAAATTCCAGCCCAAACCTCCAAGGGGAGACTCCTGACTGGCTCAGGAGCTCCATATTTGTTTTCCAGCAGACTTGGGGGATGAAGGAACTTCCAAACGTGGTCCTGGTGCTGTGGGATCAGAGGCTGATGTGGAGGTGACCCTTGCCTCTTATCTTTCAGGATTTGAAACCTCATTTTCCCACTTCCCTCCTGCTGCCATAAAATCCAGGGATGTGGCAGCCTCTTGGATCTGAAACACCTCCAGCTTTGAGGAGAAAGGGCTTTTTCCCTTTTTGCCACCTGGCTGCCAGGAGAGCCTTCAAATTCCTTGGAATGACAAGGAATAAACCTTAAATTAAGGAATTGCTCCCTGAACTTGGTTTGGAAGCCAAACTCCCCTGGAGAGAGAGAATTTTCCATCCTCTGCAGCATCCAAACATGGAGCACTTTTCCTCTGGATTTGCCAGGTCCAGTGAGTTTAACAGGAGGGAAAAGGGTTCAGGAAGGGGGGAATTAGCAGGGAATTGTCTCTCCAGGCACAGGGCAGGACATGGAATGTTCAGCAGGACCCTCCCAGGTGTCCCAGGGCTGGGCCAGGGAAGCTCCTGCCTCTTTTCCAGGTGCTGTTCCTCTTGGGAATGTGAGGTTTGGGGTCAGGGGAGGTGCAGAGGAGCCTCCAGCCCACTCCAGGCTTATTCCCATGGGGTCCAGAATCATCCCCCAGGACAGGGAGGCTGGGAATTCCCTCCCACAGCTCCCACTGTAACACCCACTGCCAGATCCAGAGGGGATGCCCAATCCTAAATAAAGGTCTAGGTCCTGTCTAATCCTAAATGAAGGTGCAGGAGGTGCCTAAATTCCAAAGGAAACTTGGGATGTGATGCCCAATCCCATATAAAGGTGTAGGAGGTGTCCAATCCCATATGGATCAGCTGCCATCCACACCTCAGGACCAAAGCCCTGAATGAGCCAGGTTTGAACAGCAAAATGAGCTCAGGAGGTTTTTCCTTCCCGAGATTCCTTTTTAATTAAAGCAGAACATCTCCAGTGGTGCCACAATGGAGCAGGAAAAGCCTTGGAATGTGGCTGAACTCCCAAGGGAAGCAGGAGGGCATCACCCATCCCTGCAGCCCCTCAGCAGCCAAACCAGGGCACCCCAGCCTGGAGCTCCCAGAGAATTCCAGCCCTTCAGGAACTGGGGAAAAAGGAAAAGGAAAATAAACAGGAACAGAGATGCCCCAAAGCTCCGAAGTTCAGAGGGAAAAATGGAATAATGTGTGTGTCTGAGAGCCAGAAAACAGATAATATTGAATAGTCAATAGTCAATATTCAGTAGCCAATAGTCAATAGCCAATCTCCTTTGCCCTGCTGAAGATGGATTCATCTCCCAGGCTCCCATGGATCCCCCCTTCCCCACACATTCAGGGCTCCTTTTAAAGCTGTTCTTTCCCTTTTCCCCTGGGGCTGCCTGGATCCAGGATAATTCCAGCAGGGCCAGGGAAGGGGAGAAGTGCCCCAGGAGCTCAGGGATTGGGCACCAAGCACCTTCCCTGGCTGTGTCCCTTCATTGTCACTGGGATGGAGAGACAGGACACAGGGAATGCTTCAGAGCCAGAGGCAGGGATGGATGGGATGTTGGGATGGAATTCCTGGCTGGGCTGGAATTCCCAGAGCAGCAGTGGCTGCCCCTGGATCCCTGGCAGTGTCCCAGGCCAGGCTGGACAGGGCTGGGAGCAGCCTGGGACAGTGGAAGGTGTCCCTGCCAGGACAGGGGTGGCACTGGAGGAGATTTAAGATCTCTTCCAACTCAAACCATCCCATGAATTTTTTAACCCCTGGAGAGAGTTTGGGGCATCCCAGGGATGGGGGGAGGCTCCTGGCCAGCCCTGGGGCCACCAAAATCCACAGAGAGCATTGGAGCAGGAGCTGGGCTGGGCCCAGTTCCAGGGGAGTGGCAGGTCCAGGATGCCCCAGTCCTGATGGCAGCAAAGAGAAGAAGCCACAAGGACTTTGCTGTTTAATTTGCTCCAAAGAATTCCTGTTCAAATCCATCCTTCCTAAATCCAGAGGTTTTCATTTGTTTCATTTCCTCTTCTCATTTCTTTGGCAGTGAAATGGAAAACAGGGAAAAAGAGGAGATAATTGGGAGGATGCCAGCAGCAAGTTTAAAATAGATCCAAATCCTTCCTCTTCCCTACCTGCAGAAGGAATAGAAGGAGATATTTAAATATCTATCTCTATAAACACATTTATTTATGGATTAGCCTTTTATTCCTTTAAGGAAGGCCAGGAATAATGGCTCAGCCAAGAAATGACAATTAAAGCAGACCCCGCTAATTAATGGCCATGTGACAGCCCTGTCAAGTGTGGCACAGAACATGACCTTAAATCCACTGATTCCCAAATAAAACCCCTGGATCAGCCCCCTCCAAAAACCAGGATGAAGGAGGATTCAATCCTTTGGGATGTGCAGGGATGGGGAACCCCCCACGGGCAGCCCAGCCCAGATCTGGCTCCTGAAATCTTCCCAGTGAATCCTCCTGGAACCCTGGAAAATCCCACTTTATTTGCCTTCCCCACGCTGTGATTCCAGGGCAATTCCCAAAGGAGCAGCAACATCTCCAGGCTTTTTTTTCCTTTAAAAACACACAAGGTCCTGGAGATAGCCAAAGTTTTCCTTTTTTTTTTTTTTTTTTTTTTTTTTTTTTTTTGGCGGGTTGCCGCAGACCAAAAAACACTGNAGCCAAAATTTTTCTTTTTTTTTTTTTTTTTTTTTTTTTTCTTTTGAGCAGGGTTGCAGCAGATCCAGAAATCCTGGCATTATTTATGTGTTCCAAATATTTTGGTATGGATGGAATATTTCACCTCCCTGCATTCAAAACAAACAGCCCCAAACCACTGCAGCCCCCAAAATTCCCTCAATTCCTTGGGAGAATTTCCCAGCTGGAAGCCCAAGGATTTATTTAATTTATTTGCATGGAAAATAAAACAAGGAAAACAATGACAACTCCCCTTTGGATGTGTCTGGGGGTTCCCCAAAGCTCTGCTGCCCCGAGGTCGCTCTGGGGGGTTGTCACATCCTCTGGCACCTGAGGCAGCACGGCTGGAGTTAGGGCCGAGTGGTGGCTTCCATGGAAACCCCAATTTCCAGGTGCTCTGAGGTTTTCTGCTTCCACAGTGGCTCCAGCAGGAATTGTTTCTGCAGGGCTTGGGCAGAGCAGGGAATTTTTCTGGAAGGTTTGGGGGGTGCAGAACACATTTAAAGCTCATTTTGCCCTGACACCCTGGGCTGTGGGGTCACACCCGTCCCAGGGGCTCCTTGGGTCGCAAAGCCCAGCCCTGCCCAGGCAGGGCTCTGCAGGATGGGCACATCCAGCTGTGCCCAGCAGTGCCAGGCTCTGCCCCTGGAAAAGGAATCCCATTTTCTGTGCTGGAAAAGGAATCCCATTCCCTGGCCAAGGGACCTGAGTCCCTGCCTGGGGACAAGCAGCTTTTCAGTGTCTGCCCCTTGTTCTCCTTGCCTTGAGCTCCTGAGAGCTAAAAATCCCCACTTTTGTATTCCAGGGGCTCAGGAAAGTTGACCTGGGAATCCTGGAGTGGTTGGGGTTGGGATGGACCTTAAAGCCCATCCAGTGCCAACCCCAGGGACACCTCCCACTGTCCCAGGGTGCCCCAAGCCCATCCAGCCTGGCCTGGGACACTGCCAGGGATCCAGGGACAGCCACAGCCTCCACGGGAATTCTATTCCAGGGCCTCCCCACCCTCACAGAGAGGAATTTTCCCAAAATCCAAGCCTCATTCTGCTCCATTTGAGCCCATCCTTGTAATTTCTCCCCCTGCTTTTGGTCCCTGAAAGCTCAGCAGAACAGTTGATATCCCAGAGCTGCTCCATGGCTGGGGCCATAGAATAAATCCCATAAATCCAACAAATCCCCTGGGATGCTCCAATGGACACAGGTGGGGACTGTGCCAAGGGAAGGGGGGTTCCATCACCCTGTGAGTCTGGAGAGAGGAATTTGGGGTTGGAGCTTCCCTCCTTTTGCTCCCTTCCCAAATAAATACTAATACTAATACATTAGTATTACTAATAATACTAACACTGTCCAGAAGAACAAAGTTTTACAAATTCCTTTCCAAGGGCTTTCAAGCTTCCCTTTAAACCTTTTTGTCTTTACCTGAGTCGATGTCTGAGGGGAAAATGAAGTTTCAAAAGAAGCCAAAGCTTTTGGTTGGAACAATTTCTGAATAGTTTTCTTCTTGTCCCCTTCCAGGGGCACACAGGGATGTTTTGGGGAGGGAACAGTGGAATTCTCCCACAATAATTCACTGAATTTGTCAAGTATTCCGAACTACAGAATCCCAAATCCATTCTCCTCCAGAAGGAGGAAACTCACGCAGCCCAAGGGGTAATTTTCAAGTGAATTGTCAGTTAATTAGCGATATTTATTGATCAGCTCTATTATTTCTTATTGGACTTAATTAGGCCCAATCAGCTTTTAAGCCACTCTGGCTGCCTGAGGAATTAGCCAGGATGCAGGGAATGAGCTGCTTTCCCAAATAACTGAAAACACAGAGAGGATTTCCAAAGGATGGGGAGATGTCCCACCAGGGGATACCTTGGAATTTCATCACCAGCTTTGGGTTGGCTTTGGAATGTTTTGGTGGGGAACCTTTTGGATTCCAGCTCCAGTTGGCCTTGGCCATCCCACTGCCCTTTGCCATCAGTCCTTGACAGCTAATTAAGAAAAGTTGCTTCCCTCTAAAACAAATCAAGGAGATTTGAGTGGATCATTTGGAGTGGATTTAAGGAAAAAGCCACTTCCCATGCAGACCTGCTGCTCTTCAGGCTGCCCCTGCCCCCCAAAAAAAAGTGAAAAACGAGAAGAGAAGAGAAGAGAAGAGAAGAGAAGAGAAGAGAAGAGAAGAGAAGAGAAGAGAAGAGAAGAGAAGAGAAGAGAAGGCCACAGGGCTCAGCTGGGCTTTCCCCCCAGGCACCGCCAGGGAACCCGGCCCGGCTGTGCCACCGGCTGGGATGCGCTCGGAGAGGGAGGGAATTCGGGAGGATGGTTATGCTCGGGCATCTTTCATTTCCTTGGGTTTGTGGCAATAAATCATGGATAAAACAGCCCCAGCCCGCCTGGCGGGGAAGCACTTGCGATGTTGATTATCCTAAGAGGGAGCCAAGGGGAAAAACTCCCACTGCTTTCAACAGGCGGCAGGGAAAATCGAGCCGGGATCCGCTGGGAAAACGCAGGAGAGGCTCCCAGGAGCTGCCGGGATCCCCTGGAATGGACCCGGGAACTGCCTGGCCTCTTCCCGCTCGGTTAGGAAAGGTCACGGCCGGTGCTGGGGGGTTGGGAAGGATTTGCTGCTTACGAGCAGTGCTAAAAAAATGGGAAAATGCTCCAGAGCACGGACACGAGCTCTGGAAAAAGCACCTGAGTTATCTGAGGGCACCGAGCTGAGCCCACGCAATGGTTGTGCTGCTGCCACCGCCCCCAGCCCTGCAGGGCACAAGCTCAGCCTCTCAATCCCATTTCCCCCCGTGTTTCAGGGCAAGGACTGGGATTTGGGGTCGGCTGCCCCCCAAGCCGGGGCTGCTGCACGTTCGCAGCTTTGCCACAATAAAAAGGCAACTCTCCGCGAAAGGCTGGAGAGAACCAGGCTGTAACGACTCCATCTATTGGGTAAAAATATACGGCTCCAAATGCACAGGGAAAATTAATTCCGAGGGAAAAAAATATCAGAGGGGATTCGGAGCAGTTACCGGCACTTACAGCTTAATTGGACACAATTAGAGGAATGTTTCTCGGTACTGTTTGAAAGCAAAATGAAGGTAACGGCAGCTGCTTCCAGAGATGGAGCTCAGCAGTCCCGAGGAGACGCCAATCCACATCCCGAGTTACTCCCGGTGCACAGGGCGCCAAGGGAAAGAGGCTTTCTCGGTGTCCGAAGCAGGGCAGGAGGAGCCCCTGACCCCAAAGGGCTCCGCAGGCTCGGGGTGAGGGGCAGCGGGGGCCGGGCGGACGCTTCCCTGGACGCGTTTGTCCCTTTCCCACTCGTTCCAGGGAGCGGAGCGCGGGGAGCAGAGAGCCCCGAGCCCCTCCAAAGCCACCCCTCCTCCCCAGAAAGCGGAGCCCGCACGGAGCCCCTGCAAGGCTCGCCTGCCTTTCTCCAGCCTTTGCTTGATATTACGTTCTCCCCCGGGGCTGCTGAGAAGCAGAAAAACAAACTCCTGCCGGAGGAGGGAGGAGGCAGAGGGGGGGC
>VXBI01011469.1:202000-236839 GCA_013397375.1 Toxostoma redivivum | reverse complement strand
GCCGGGCAGGGCCCCCCCGGCCCGGGAGCTCCCCGCGGGTCGCTGCCCACCGAGCGCTTTCCCTCCCGCTGGTTTCTCCGCCGGCCCGAAGCGATGCTCTCCGGTCTAGGGGTGACTCTGGCGTGTGAGGGGCTGGCTGCTGCCTTGGGTTTTAATCAGAAATAATTAAATTGATTTTGCACCGTCCCCGCCGCTGCCGTCCCACGTTCCGTGTTGCTCCCAGCGTGGTCGCACCCGGGTTTTTCCCGTGTCCGAGCCGAGGTCCCGCAGGTGCCGTGGCTGCAGCGCGGGTCCGGCCCAGCCCTGCCCATCCCGCCGGGCTTTGCTGTGTCGGGTCCCCCGTGCTGTGTCCGGGCTCCTTCGGCTCCCTGTGCAATCCCGGGAGTCCTGGGGCTGCTCCTTTGGGGTGCGGGCTGTGCACCCTGGGGTGCTTTGGTTTGCGGAGCTTTGCTGATCGGAGCTGATCCAAAAGGTTTTTGAGCCCTGATGAACCAGGGCTCACCTCCAAAACTCAGGGCAGGGCTTTACAAACCACTGGGAGTGGGATCCCTGCTTGGAAAAATCCCGGCGGGGCTGCTGGGAGCTGTGGTGTGCTGAGAGGAGACTCTGAGTGAGAGCTGGAAGCCGAGGCACGTGAAGGACCCGGGCGCTCTCCCCGGAGCAGCGGGATGCCGATGGTGCTGGAATATTCTGCTCTGATGTCTGCAGGCAGCGAGGGGCGGCTGTGCCCGAGCATCCTGCAGAGAGCGGCTGGGCTCTGGGGGACACATCACACTCTGAGCTGCGCCCCGAGCAGCTGAATTCCCGGCTCTGCTGCCTGGGATGCAGCCTGGAAACCAGCCGGAACTGTCCCCTTGGACTTGTCACGTCAGCCGCTAAACTGTGGAGGGGAGGAGGGAGGGATCCCCGCGGGATGGAGGAGCTGCCCGGGCTGGGCAGGCAGCAGCTGCTGCTGCAAACGGGAGCAGGAGTGGCACAGCTGGAGGGAAAATCATAAATAAAATGGGATATTGAGGCAGGCCCTTTCCAGCAGGACAATCCGGGGCTGTGACAAGAGGAAATTCGGGAATTACAGCAGGGACAGGCAGTGAGCGGTGGGGAAAAGCTGCTTCCCCCTCCCAGATGCCAGGGCAGGGTCTGATGGTGTTTGCCTGGTGCCAGGAGGGGCTGAGTGCAGCTTTACCAAAGCCCTGCTTCCTCCAAGTGCAGCAAACCCAGAGGTTCCCGTTGTCCCGGCCAGAATAAATCCTGGAGCGCTGCTGTGGCTGAGGGCTGCTCTGGGAGTGCTGCAGGACTTATTCTGGGATGGAATTGGGCATTCCCAGCTGCTGCTGGAGCCTCCATGGCAGGCTGAGGAGCAGAGACTCCTCCAGCCATCCTGGAAAGGTCCCAGAAGCTGAGTCCCGAGGCTGGGAGGAGGGAATTGGGGGTTGTGATCCCTGGGATTGTCCCTGGGAGCTCACAGCACTGAGGGAGCTGCTGAGTGAGGAAATGGGGAGAATATCAGAATATCCTTCCCATCCCAGAGGGTGGAGGGAGAGGGGAGCCCCTGTGCCAGGACCCTGCTGGATCTGCTCTGCCACCCTGCAGCAGAGGGGAGTCGGTGCCACCTCCCTGTGTCCCAGCACGTCCCTCCTGCCTGTGTGGAGGAGCAGGGGTGACCTCTGCGCTGTCCTTGAGGGGAGGCTGAGGAGCTTCTCCACCTGGGAATCCCTGGGGAGATGCTGGGAACAATTCCCGGGCTCTGGAGTGTCCCCAGAGCTCAGGACAGGGGCACTTCCCTCCCTGGACGTGTCTTCGGGATGGAACCACTCCCAGGGCTGGGGTTTCCTGTGGGGGCTGAGCCTGGGGCAGCCCCTGGGGCCTGGGGTGCTTGGAGCTTCTGCTTCTCCTCCTGAATTGGGAGGGACAACCCCAAGGAGAGGCAGGGACATGGTGTGGTTTGAGCTGGGCACAGATACAAGGCAGGATGTGTGAAAAGAGAAATGTAAATGGAATAAATGGGGGCGTAAAGAGAATTGTGCAGGGTTTAGACCTGCTCGGGTGCTCCAGGAGCATCTTCTGAGCCAAAGCAGCAGGGGCAGGTGAGGCTTTCCTGGGTAAAACCCCCAACAGCCCAAAGCAGAGGGGATTTGGAGCAAAGGAGTCCTGGCTGAGATGTGGGGTAGGGCAAAGGGGCTGGGACAGGGAGCTGCTCTCCTTGAATCCTTCCAGCTCTGTCCTGCAGCTCCTCCAAGAGATTCCTGCTCCTCCCAGCCCCTCTCCCACGGGAGATTCCTGCTCCTCCCAGGCCCTTTCCCCCAGCAGATTCCCTCCCCTCTCCTCTCAGCCCCTCCAGACCATGGGGCACAGCAGGAGTTGGCTTTCATGGTGACATGGAAAAGGAAAAGGACATTGAAGAACGAGCCCAGCATCTCAACAGTGTGGGAAGTGTTGCTTTTATTTCTTAATAAATGGAGATTTGGGATTGCACAGGTCTGTGGAGCTCGAGGCTGCAGGGCTGGGATGATCCCATAGGATTTATTCCAGTTAGGAGGGCTCAGGTCTGGAATATTTCCCAGCCTGCTCCAGGGGGGATTTGCTGTCCCTGTCAGTGTTTTCCAGAAGGATGAGGATTTGTTCATGGCTCAGATGGAGTCTGCTGCCTTCAGTCAATGTGTGGCTTTACTTACTTTAGGCTGGACCTAAAGCTGGGCTGTTGGGATGGTTATCCAAGAAGCTTGTAATGGTTTGGGTTGGGAGAGACCTTAGAGCCCAGTTCCATGGGCAGGGACACCTTTCACTATCCCAGGGTGCTCCAGGACCTGGCCAGCCTGGCCTGGGACACTGCCAGGGATCCAGGGGCAAAACCATCCCTGCATGGCCTGGTTTCCATTGGAGCTGGATAAATCCAACCTTCCCAAATGCCCGTGTGCTGCTTCCAAGGGAAGGAACCATCCAGCACCTCCTGTCCTTCAAAACTTCGCCCAAATTCCAAATCCAAGTGCCAAATCCTGGGCAGTTCAGTGAGCCAGGATCTGCTTCCCCTGGAATGGCCCAGTCTGGGAGGAGCTGAGGCTCAGGATTAAGTGGATGTTGCTCTGCTCTGCATTCCCTGGATTCAGGGTTGATTTATTCCTCTGAGCTCTTTGTCTCTGGAATATTTATCTTGCTTGCCCTGTCCTGTGCTCATTGATTTCTTCCTTCCTATGATTTTTCATCCTGAGAAATTCGTGAGTGGATCCAACATCCTGGGGTCTGTTCATGGCTGGGGTTTAGGGTTAGTGATCTCCTGATTTAATAACTCCCCAAATCAAATTGTCACCTGTGGCTCTGCCTGGGGAGTTCTGGGGATACAGGGGTTGTGCTGGGAGGGGTGCCAGGGTTTGGTCCCCATTCTTCATGAAATCCTTGGGTTTCTGGGGTGTTCCAAAGGCTCTGCAGTCAATACTTGCTCATGGTTTGATTTGCTCAGTTATTTTTAGTTAAACCATTTAATTTCTTCTCAGAGCAGAGACTTTATGGGGTGGCAGCTGCACAGAGACCTCAATGCTGCTTTTTAAAAATACTCCTGAGTATTTGCCTGAAAGTCTGATGAATATTCCTGAAATGCCCCTCAGGTGGGGGCTGTAATTGTGCTGTTTCCTCAGCAGAGAATCCCCTGTGTCCAGGGTGAAGCTCAGCCTTTTCCCCCTAAATGAATGGGATCTTTCAGCCTTGGCTTTGGTGTGAAGGCAGACAGGAATTCTGTGCCACCAGCTTGGAGAGCCCAAAGCTTGGAACAGCTGCAAGCACCGTAATTACCACCATCACAGCTAATTGCAGAGGAATTTCAGGATGTGGGGTTGTTTATTTGGGGACTTTCCTCACTCGCCCACAAACTGTTTTACCCAATTCCCTTTTCCACCTTTATTCTCTCATATTTTTATTTATTTTTAGCTTCACTTCCAAACAAAGCTCAGGCTTGGGGGTGGTGTTGCCTTTGGAAGGGGGGTGGGTAGAGTTTAATGGTGCTGGTGTGGGCCTGGAGCCTTGAATGTGCTCCCAGATTGTCCCAGTGCAGCTTTAGGGAGCTGCCTGGAGCTGGCTGGGGTCACTGTGGGGCCAGGGCTGTGTCCTCCCATCCTGAGGGTGTCCTGCTGGTTTTGGGTTCCTGCTGGCAGAATCCAAGGAGGAGTCAGGGCAGTGCTCGCTGTGAGGGATGGCCTGAAGGGTTTGGGGTGATTTCCTGTGGGTTTGGGGTCAGCTGGGCCCCTTCACTGAGGGTGGAGATTGCTGATGTCCTGCAGAGTTGGGTGTTGAGGGGGTTTAGACTTTGCTTGGGCTGGGGAGGGGGAACAGGGATGAGTTTGGCACTGAACTGGTGTACCCTGACAGGGCACGAGAGGGGCCAGGAGCTGTGGGAGGACAGAGCCCAGGCTTTGCTCGGCTCCAGAGACCTGCAGGGATCCCAAAGGGCTCCATGGAGCAAGGAAAGCTGGGCAGCAGCAGGGCCTGGGCTGCTGGGTGCTGCCCTCCACCCAGTGCCACCCCTGCCATGGCAGGGACACCTCCCACTGTCCCAGGCTGCTCCAGCCCCATCCAGCCCTGAAGAATTCCAGGGATCAGGGGCAGCCACTGCTGCTCTGGGCACCCTGTGCCAGCCCTGCCCACCCTGCCAGGGAACAATTCCTGCCCAATATCCCATCCATGCCCTGGGCAGGGGCAGTGGGAGCCATTCCCTGTGTCCTGTCCCTCCATCCCTTGTCCCCAGTCCCTCTCCAGCTCTCCTGGAGCCCCTTTAGGCCCTGAAGTGGCTCTGAGCCCTCCCTGGAGCTTCTCCTGACCAGGTAAGCACCCCCAGCTCTCCCAGCCTGGCTCCAGAGGGGCTCCATGGCTTCCTCTGGAAGCTGCTCCAGCTGCTCCATTTCCTTGGAACACAGAGTGACTTCCTGCGGGGCTCCCTGCAACTTTGGCCAGGAATGTCCCAGCAGCAGGAGAGCCTGGCCTTGCTGGCCTGGAGCAGGGCAGATGTGCTGGGGATGTGTGGCTGTGCAGGGAGTCAGGATTGCAAATCCCACAGAATTTGGGAAGAGCAGGGTTGGGCTGGGCTCCTTTGCATCCCACACTTTGTATCCCAGTGCCCCTGGATCCAGGTGCAGATCCATGGACAGTTCCAGGTGCAGGCAGCTGTTGGAATTCTGCACCCCTGGTGGTTTTACCAACATCTGGGCAAGATTCTGGGGTGAGAACTCTCCTGGACTCACAGGCTGTCCTGAGTTGGAAGGGATCCACAAGGATCCACGAATCCAACTCATCTCTGCTCCTTGAATGTGGGAACGTTGATTTCTGGCAAGACAGGAATACAAACATCACGGGGGGAAAGGATTCAGCTTTGGCCACTTCCTCCAGGAGCTGTTCCCAGTTTTGGCCTGGGTTGGAGCATGGACCAAACCCCTTTCCTTGAGCAGGGATTTTGTGGAGAGGAGGGATGGGAGTGATTGGGAATTGAGGGGTGGGAGTGTTTGGGAGAGAAGGAAGAGGATTTTTTGGGAGAGGAACATCCAGCTGCAGGAAGAAGAGGAATTTTTCGCAGGACTTTCCTGTGGTTTTTATCGTGCCTGCTGTTATTTTGCTTTTCCATTTATTCCATCCATCATCCATCCATCATCCATCCATCCATCCATCCATCCATCATCCATCCATCATCCATCCATCATCCATCCATCATCCATCCATCCATCCATCCATCATCCATCCATCCATCCATCCATCCATCATCCATCCATCATCCATCCATCATCCATCCATCATCCATCCATCCATCCATCCATCATCCATCCATCCATCCATCCATCCATCATCCATCCATCATCCATCCATCATCCATCCATCATCCATCCATCCATCCATCCATCATCCATCCATCCATCCATCCATCCATCATCCATCCATCATCCATCCATCATCCATCCATCATCCATCCATCCATCCATCCATCATCCATCCATCCATCCATCCATCCATCATCCATCNCATCCATCATCCACCCATCCATCCATCATCCATCATCCATCCATCATCCATCCATCATCCATCATCCACCCATCCATCCATCATCCATCATCCACCCATCCATCCATCATCCATCATCCATCCATCATCCATCCATCATCCATCCATCCATCCATCCATCCATCCATCCATCCATCATCCATCCATCCATCCATCATCCATCCATCATCCATCCATCATCCACCCATCCATCCATCCATCCATCCATCATCCATCCATCCATCCATCCATCATCCATCCCTGTCCATCCCTCCATCCCTCCAGGTGCTGAAGTTGCAATTGTCACCATGGATTTGTTTGAGCTGTGGGATAGATTCCCAGGAATTACTGCTCACCCCGAGCAGGATTAATGTAATTAAAGACACAATTACAGTTCCTGCCCACTCTGGAATGCTGCCAGGACTTAATTAATGTTTGCAAATTGCTCCATGGTCTGCCTGGGACCACCTCCCAACAGTGCCCAAAGAATGGGAATTCCTGGAATGGAGGTGCCATGGGACACTGGCGTGGGGAGGGGAAGGAAATGCAGGGATGCAGCATGGGAATTGTTGGGATTTGGGCTCCCAGTGCCCTGGGTTTGTTCCTTGGAGCCTGAGGCTCACAGGTTTGCCTTTCCCTCTGCTGCAGTTCAGGGCAATTCCATTTATCCTGAAATCCCTGGAGCTTGTTCCCACTGGGAGCATTGATGGTGCCATAGGCAATCGGTCACTTTTCCTACTGGGATGGCTGAAAGTGGAGCTGGGATGATTTTTTTTTTCCTTTTGGCCATGTCTTTCCCATCCTGTCATTTATCCTGAATTCCCTGGACCACTGGAGTCTGTTCCCTCTGGGAGCCAGGAGGGCCTTGCAGCATCCCAGGCTGGCCCTGGAATCCATCACTTGTCCCACAGGATGGATAAAATGGGAACTGGGATGAGCTTTTCCTCCTGTGTTTGCTTTTCCCATCCCAGCTGCAGATTTTCCATGAGCTGGGATGGAGGGAAGCTGCTGGATTCTTGTCTGGAGCAGCAGCTCTCCATCCTGGGGGTGGACAGGGATTCCTCTGGATTATTTATCCCTGGAAGGGGCTCAGCCTGCCTGGGGAGCTGCTGCTTGTCCAGACACTTTGCAGCTGGATGGAATCCAAGGGCTGATTTCCATTCCTTGTCCATGCAGGAGGCCAGGCTGGAACTGGCCTGGATGCAGGGATGGGGGGATGCTCTTTGGGATGCAGGGGTGTCCTTTGGGATCCAGGTGTGTTCTCTGGGATCCAGGAGTGTCCTTTGGGATGCATGGATGTCCTTTAGGATGCAGGGATGTTCTCTGGGATCCAGGGGTGTCCTTTGGGATCCAGGGATGTTCTCTGGGATCAAGGGGTGTCCTTTGGGATGCAGAGGTGTCCTTTGGGATGGGAGATCCCTTCTGTCCCATTGTAGGGACTCCTTTGGGGCCAGGAACTGGTTGGGAAAAAAAAAAAAGAAACCTGAGCTCCCAAGGTGGGAATTGTCCCCCAAAACCTGCCCAGCCCAGGTGTGCTCAGGGCTTCCAGCAGGACTGACTGCTGTTGGAATTCCCATTTTCCCTGCATTCCTGCTCCACATCCCCTTCCTGGCCCTTGGCAGCACTTCCACCCTTCCCTGATCCCTGTTCCCAGTCCCTCTCTCTGGAAGTCACCCATCCAAGCTGATGTGCTTTGGGATGAAACCAGGGATCCCACCCCTCCAACCCCCTGGGACAGCACAGTTCATTCACTTCCCTCTCCAGACTTCTGGGACTTCTCATTCTTCCCTTTTTTCCTTTCCCCCTGGAATTTCAAGAAGTGGGAGCAGGAATTTTTAATTTTTTCATGGATTGCTCCGCTCTTCCCTTCCCAGTTCTATAATTTCTTCCAGGAATAAAACAAATTCTAGGCAAACTTCCTCCCCAAACCCCTGAAGCTTGAAATTTTTTCAATAATAAAGTTGGAATGTAAATTAGGAACTGGAGCTGTTCCCCATCCTAGAGCACACTGCTGCCATCCCGATTTTCCTCTGCTTTATTAAATCAGGAGGAATGGCCCATTATAATACAATTAACTGTGATTCCCAGGCAGGAATTCCTGGCTCCAGGGTGGGGGGAAAGTTGGATATAATGGTTGTAAAAGGCTTGGGATTGGGTGGTTTGGGATTTTTTCTTTTTTCCCTTTAAAAACCCTTCAGCAGCTGGAACCAGGGGAAAGCCATGGCGGGGAATTGGGTCCTGGCTTTGTAATAAATTTATGGAATGATCCAAAGTGGCTCCCTGTGGGCATGGAGGTACTGCTGGGCTCCCAGCACATGTTCCTGCCAGGAACGATCCCATCTTGCTCCTGGAATTCACGGCTCAGTGCTCCCAGCACTCGGGTGGAAGGAGGGACAGAAGGATCAGCAACTTGTCAGTGGAATTCTGTTCCTGCAGCTCCAAACAAACCTGGCCCAGCCTGGGGGGGTTTGCAGGCAGGTGGAGAAATGGGATCATGGAGGGGTTTGGGTTGGGAAGGACCTTAAAGGACCCCAAATCCCACCCAGTGCCACCCTGCCATGGCAGGGACACCTCCCACTGTCCCAGGCTGCTCCAGCCCCAATGTCCAGCCTGGCCTGGGACACTGCCAGGGATCCAGGGGCAGCCACTGCTGCTCTGGGCACCCTGTGCCAGCCCTGCCCACCCTGCCAGGGAACAATTCCATCTCTCTCAGACCTTTTGGCTTTGCTGAATTTTGTAGCAATTCCAAATGCCTCCAAAATTGTGGAGAATGGACTGTGCAGCAGGAAGAGAGCCTGGCAGACTCTGAATACACCAACACAACATTCCCACAGGTGGATATAACTTCATGACAAATACTTTGGAATAGCAGTGGATTCTGTGATGGGGGATGATCTTCCCTCCTCCTGTGCCTGGGATAAGGGATGGGAAGGTTGGGACCAGCTCCCTGTGCTGGGACAGCTGCTCCCAGCACTCCAGTTCAGCTTTCCAGCTCCTTCCCTGCTCCATCAGCATCTCCTTCTCTCCAAACTCAGCTGAATGCTGGAATTTCTTCCTTCAGGGAGTGTTGGGGCAGGAGGCACCACCCTGCCCAAGTCATTCCCTGGGAAACAATCCTGAAAATCCTGACTGAAGGTGTCACATCTCCTCTGCTTGGAATTTTCCGAGCACTGGACACTTCCCATCCCTTTCCTGCTCATGTCTATTAATCTTTGCCTTTTTTGTACCAAATTCATTGTGTTAAAATAATTCCACTGGCTCCAAGGCCCTTGGATAGGGGAGGATTGGGGGCATAGGAGGGAATTTTTGCACCAGAATTTGACCCCTCCAAATGAAACCATCATTAGCAGTTAACTGGTGATAGGGGGGAATTCCAGGTGCCTTTTCCCTGCCCCATCTCCCATTCCAAGGCTGGGGAGGTTTTATTTGGAATGACTCCTGGATTTGGGATCTGCCACATCCTGCAAAGGATAATCCAGTGGGGAAGGAGGTGCCTCGACATCAGAGGCAGCTTCTGGGGCTTTCCAGAGCTGGGACTTGGTGTGGAACCAGCTCCCTGGGGAATCACCTGCACTCCTCAAGAGATGGGCATGAGACACCGAGGGGTTCAGCAGCCCCAGATCATGAGGATTGGCCGAAGTCTGAGAAAAAATATAATTTTAAGATGCTTGAAGATGTTTTTTTGCTGTTTGTGTTTTTGCCTCCAGCCCGGGCACTGCTTCAGATGAAATTTCCAAGCTTTCCTTGATGGTTTTAAGGATTAGGGATTTAGATTAAAGGGAGATCAGAGATTTTCACATGTCCTTAGTGCTGGCTTTAAACATCCAGCACTGGGGGATCCCAGAGCCCAGGGGGGAATGAAATCCCAGGATAATCTTGTGATGGCCCCACCTCAAATCCTGGTTCAGCTTTGGGCTCTTCTGAACAAGAAGGACCTGGAGGGGCTGCAGAGTGTCCAGGGAAGGGAACGGAGCTGGGGAGGGGCTGGAGCCCCAGGAGGGGCTGAGGGAGCTGGGAAGGGGCTCAGCTGGAGAAAAGGAGGCTCAGGGGGAACTTCTGGCTCTGCACAACTCCCTGCCAGGAGGGGCAGTGAGGGGGGGTCGGGCTCTGGGAACAGGAACAGGGACAGGAGGAGAGGGAACGGCCCCAGGCTGGGCAGGGGAGGCTCAGGGTGGACAGCAGCAGGAATTTCCCCATGGAAAGGGTGGGCAGGGATTGGAAGTGCCCGGGGAGGTTTGGAATGCCCATCCCTGGAGGAGTCCAAGGAACTCCTGGAGGTGGCACTGAGTGCTCTGGGCTGGGGACAAGGTGGGGATCGGGCACAGCTGGGACTCTGTGACCTTGGAAGGCTTTTCCTGCCTCAGTGATTCTGGGATTGTGCATTGGGAAATGGAGTTAGTGGGGAGGGGAAGCTGTGTGGGTTTGAGGAGCTTGGGCACTGCCAGGGATCCAGGGACAGCCACAGCTGCTCTGGGCACCCTGTGCCAGCCCTGCCCACCCTGCCAGGGAACAATTCCTGCCCAATATCCCATCCAGCCCTGCCCTGGGCAGTGAAGCCATTCCCTGTGTCCTGTCCCTCCATCCCTTGTCCCCAGTCCCTCTCCAGCTCTCCTGGAGCCCCTTTAGGCCCTGAAGGGGCTCTGAGCCCTCCCTGGAGCTTCTGCTGTCCAGGTGAGCCCCCCCAGCTCTGCCAGCCTGGCTCCAGCCTCTCTGATGCTTTGTTATCCAGGCACAGGAGCCACTTCCCATGGAAACCCCCACAGTTTGTTTTGCTTCCTCTCCACTTTTTGAAGTGATTTTGCTCCTCTGGGCTCATTCCCTCCTGCCTTGGGGAAGGGGAGCTGTCAGTGCTGCCCCCGGAGCCCTCCCTGTGTGCACTCAGGGGATTCGTGGCCAGGGGATTTTGGGGATTTCAGGGCCTGGTGCTCGCTGGGGTGGCAGTGCCGTGGCTGTGTCCCTACCTCTCATTTTCCATGGGGGGCTCAGGGAGTGCTGTCAGTGCCTGCTGGAGGGACTGAGCCCAGAGCTCTGGTCCATCGCAGGGGCTGAGCCAGGGCTCAGTGCTGTGGTTTCCCAGCAGGAGCAGGACAATCCAGAGGAGTACTTGGTGTTGGCAGCCTGTGTGCTTCAGGAGTCCTTGGGAGCCAGCAGCGCTCATCAGCCATGGTGACACTTCATTTTCATCTCCCTTTTCCAGGCTGGGAAAGGCAATGCCCTCCTGAGGGGAGCCCAGGCTCCTGAATCCCAGCGGGGCAGGGATGGGATCAAACCTGGATCAGACCACTGCGGTTACACCCAGGCTGTGCTAATTGCTGCTTCCTGACACGTTAAATGTAAAAGCAGCAGAGGGCTGGTGAGGGGAGCTGCTGGTGCTGCTGGCTGAGGCTGTGCTGCTGCTTTGGGAGCAGCTGGGGTGAGCCTGGGCTGCTTTGTGCTCTCCTCTGGAGTAAATCGTTTGGAATTTCCTCTGGGTGTCCTTGCTGCAGGAATTGGTGCAGATTTAGTGCTTTCAGGTGGTTTTTTCAGCGTTGCAGCAGCAGCAGTGTGGAAGGAAGGCCATGAGGGAGGGCGTTGGGCTGTCCTTGCTCTGCAGGGTTTGAGATGCTGGAGGCTGCAGGACCTGGCTCAAAGTGGAGCCAACCCAGCTCAAACATCACAGGAACAAATCCAGCCCTGGAGGGAGGATCCAGGAGCCTGGAACAGCAATTGCTCAGGGGCTGATGGAGCAGGAGAAGGGGTTTTGTGGCCTCCATGCTGGGTCAGCAGAGCTTGGGAGTCTCTTGGGGTGGAGCAAGGGAAGGGACCCCACAAGGGCTGCAGCCCTGGCTTGGGGTGACCAGGTGGGGATTTGCTGATGGGATTCTTGTTACCAATGCCTGGATTTGCTGTTGGACATTGGGATGGAGGAGCCTGGACCTGGGCTCCTCCTGTGTGTGAGTCTGGCTCAAAGTCCCACTGTCCAGGGACTGGGTGGCAGCAGGGACAAGGAGGGGGGAAACTGCTCCAAGGGCTTTCCCGAGGGTGGATGGACCAGGCTGGGCTTGGATGGGGTTTGGGTGGGGTTTGGATGGGGTTAATTGGGGTATGAGTGGGGTTTGGATGGTGTTGGGTGGGGTTTGGATGGGGTTTGGGTGAGGTTGGATGGGGTCAGTTGGGGTTTGGGTGAGTGAGATAGGGTTTGAGTGGGGTTTGGATGGGGTTTGAGTGGATTTGGATGCGGTTACTTGGGATTAGTTGGGGGGATGAGGTTGGATGGGGTTTGGGTGGGTTTTGATGGGGTTGGATGGGTTCCTTGGATGGTCTCTGTCTCCTGTCCCTGGCCATGGCAGGGGGACTTTGGGACAGGCTGGACCCCCCTGCCTGTGACAGGAAAATGCAGAGCAGGGACTGAGTGAGAGAATTCACAAAAAGAAATCAATCTCCAGAGCCAGTAAGGCTGGAAAAGATTTCCAAGGTGAAGTGCAGCCTTCATCCAGCTCCCAGATTTCTGGAATGGCTCTGCTGGGATAGCAGGGCTCCAGAGCAGCAGCTGGCACCGGTGAATCCCAGTCCCACTAGGGGTGACCTTGCCCGCATCCATTTTTCCTCCTGTTCTTCCTTTTCCCTCCCTGCGGGGCTCAGCTCCTGAATCTGCATCTCCCTGTGAGCACAACTGGGAAACAGCTGAAAATCCACCAAGTGCTGATGGCTTTGGAGGAGGAGATATCCATTCTGTGAGTGGAAGGGCTTGATTTTTATTGCTGGAGGTATTTTTTGCTCCAGTTTAATGGGATTAGTGCTGGAGGTCTGGGGCCAGCTGTTCCCTCTGCAGACAGGCAGGAAAACATTCCAGCGTTCCACTCCTGCTGCTTTCATCTTGTAATGAGCTTGTCAGCAATTAGCAGCTCTTGGAACGGCCGTGGAGTGACAACACCAAAACGTGCATTTTTAATGAAATTGGGTGGGAAAAGGGCTGGAACGTGGGTGGGTCCGGGATTGATGGGCAGGAAGCACCAGTGCTCTGCTTGGTGGCATTTCCTTGGTGTTCTGTGGCTGAGTTTGGGTTTATAATACACCGATATCCTTTGGGGATTTTTAAAAATTCTGAACATTTCTTGCCTGGAGTTTTCCCTTCTCATAGGCAGGAGGGGAGTTCACTGAAGATCTTAGGTCTGAAAGTCTTTTTCCAGCCCACACCTAAGGAAACGTGGATGGCACAGGCAGTCCTGGGAGAATGGATGTGCTGGAATTTCTGCAAGGCTGGCAGAGCTGGGGATGTTTTATGGGCAGAAAGGAGGGGTTTGCTTGTCCTGGTTGTTGCTTCAGAGCCTGGATTTCTCCCAGTTCTATCCAGGTGGAAATAAATCCGTGATGGGTTTGGAACCCCTGAGCAGATGTGGGGAAAGGCTGACCTGGAATCTTGGAGTTTGTGCTGATCTTCAGCCCCAGCGAAGACTTGCAATGCATTTTTGTTGTTGTTACTTTTGAAGGCATCAGGCAGAGCAGATTCCTGAGCTTTTCCCTGCAGTTTTCCCCAGGAGCCATTCCAGAGCTGTGGCTCTGTCCTGGTTTCTGTAGCTGGACAATTAAAGCTGAGCTGAAGGTCAGGACTTGGGCTGGGAGGAGGCTTTGAGGGTTTGTCTCTCCAGGGTTTGGTTGTGGAAGTGTTCAAGCACATCTGGGAGCTGCTCATGGTCCTCCCAACCCTTCCCATGGGATTTGCTCTCCTGACTGGGGCTGGGCAGGGGTGGAACAACATTCTGGAATATATTCCACTATTCTGGAATCATGGAATTGTTCAGGTTGGAAAAGCTCTCTGAGCCCATGGAGTTCAACCATCCCCAGCACTGCTGAGGCCACCCCAACCACGTCCCCTGGTGCCACAGCCACAGGACTTTAATTCCTGCAGGGGTGGGGACTCCACCCTTGGACAGCTCTTTCAGGGAAGGGATTTTCCCAGCCTAAGCCCTGGCTGTGGCTGTTTGCCCTGGCCCAGCCTGGGGCCATTCCCTCTCCTCCTGTCCCTGTTCCCTGTTCCCAGATCCCAAATCCCCCCTCACTGCCCCTCCTGTCAGGGAGTTGTGCAGAGCCAGAAGTTCCCCCTGAGCCTCCTTTTCTCCAGCTGAGCCCCTTCCCAGCTCCCTCAGCCCCTCCTGGGGCTCCAGCCCCTCCCCAGCTCTGTTCCCTTCCCTGGACACTCTGCAGCCCCTCCAGGTCCTTCTTGTTCAGAAGAGCCCAAAGCTGAACCAGGATTTGAGGTGGGGCCATCACAAGATTATCCTGGGATTTCATTCCCCCTGGAAGGCCCCAAACTCTCCCATTCCTGGGGACCCTTCCCTCCCATGTGTGCCCTGCCAGGGCCTTGGGGTGCTGGGGACATGGACAGAGGGGACCTGGCTCCCACCTGGGGTCGGGCTGAGCTGCTCCAGCATTCCCTCACCTCCCTCAGCACCCTGAGCACAAATCCTGCTGCAGATTCCAGAACCCCCAGCTCAGCCAAATCCTGAGGAAATTTGGGATGTGGTTCCAGGCTGAGCTGTTTCCCCCACCAGGAGCTTTTTAGAATGAGCCCCTTCCTTAAAAAAACAAAGGAGAATGGAGCTGGAGGTGAGCTCGTGGCTCCTGCCCGGAGTTTCTGTCGCTCCCTGCTCCTGTTGAGTTTCATCCATCTTCCTTCCCAAACCCATCCAACTGCAATGCCTGGAACACTCAGCCAATTAATCCTTGGGAAGGCAAAAAAATTAAAAATCAGTTGAAAAATTTGTCCTGTGGGAATGTCCTGAGGGAAGAATAAATCCAGGAACAAATGAGGCTGAGTTTTGCCAGCTGCTGGAATTTCTCCTCAGTGACCATGGCCCTTGGATGTGGCCACTGAGGGGACCCTGGGGCCACCAAGGCTCTACAGATGCCACTCTGTGCTGTCCAAGCTCTGTTCCATTATCCCTGGTTTTGGCAGGGAGTTGCTGCTCCTTGCCTGCTTCCCTGGAAGTTAATGAGCATTAAATGAGGCTGGCCTCGTGTTGATAATGATCTCCAGTCCCTGGAACCCCCGAGCTTTGCTCGTGTCACATCCCCAGAACCAGGGCTTTGGACAGGGAAGTGTTTTCCAAGGGCTTCTCTGGAGCTGCAGCCAGGGGTGGCTGAGGGGGAGCATCCTCTGCCTGGGCTGTGCTGGATGGAAACGTTGGGATTTTAGCCCAAAACCTGTTTGTCAAGAACAGGCTGAAGCCTGGTGGGTTCATTCCCAGTCCCAGAGGGGTTTTTATTCTGGAATGTGTATCCCTACTCCAGCCAGGGGAGGATTGCTCTGGAAGTGAAGCCTCTCAGCAGGAATCCTGCACTGCCTGGTGCCCCTTCTGCCCCCAGGGGCATCCCAGGAAATGCCATCCCTGGAAGCTGCTCCAGTTGGGATCTTTATTTGCTCTTCCCATTCCCTTGCAGTCCCTGCTGTCCCTGGATCCCTGGGTGCTGTGGTTGGGGGTTTGCTCCCAGCCCCACCCAGCTCCACTACTCCCAGTTTGGGGTCTGCTGGGGTCCTGCCTGCTGCTGGGACATACTGGGATGCTTCCTGCTGGGAATGGGCCAGGAAATCTGAAAAGGCTTGGAAGGGACCATAAAACCCCTCTAGACCCTGAGGGTTGGGTGTGCAGGAGGCATCCCAAATTGTGAGGTCTGTAGGAGAGCCTGAGCTCTGGGATTGCAGGAGGATTCCTGTGGGATTGCAGGAGCACCCCAATCTCTGGGATTGCAGGAGGATTCCTGTGGGATTGCAGGAGCACCCCAATCTCTGGGATTGCAGGAGGATTCCTGTGGGATTGCAGGAGCACCCCAATCTCTGGGATTGCAGGAGGATTCCTGTGGGATTGCAGGAGCACCCCAGTCTCTGGGATTCAGGAGCTGCTCCCCATTGCTGCTGCCCCCCCCACCCCCGCAGTGCTGCACACTCTGACCAGCCCCAGCCCTGCTGTGTTTGATGTGTGACCCCCCAGTGCCTGGTGGGAGGAGAAGGGAGCCAGGCAATCCTGGATTTACCACCTGGTTCCTGATCAGGGCCATTATTCCTGCCCTGTCCTTGTCCAGCCACAGCCCTGCTGCCCAGCCCCCTCTGGGCTCTCTGGGTTTCTCCTCACCTGTTTTTTGGGGTGTGCTTGTGCTGAGCCCCAGATGTGATGGGGTTTCTTTTTTTTGTGGGTGTGGCTGGCAGGTGTTGGGGCTTTGCTGAGGGCTCATCTGGGCAAGTGTTGGTGCTGGCTGGGATTCACTGCTGTTCAATGTGACACGAGCCAGGCTCTGCCTCAAATCCCTTCCCAAAAGCTTCCCAAAATCTCAGCATTAACCAGCTGGGAAAAGCCCTTGGAGGCCGTGGAGTCCAGCCCATGACCTGGCACCCCCTTGTCCCCAGGTGCCACCTCCAGGCTTGGCTCAGCCCCCCGGGGCTGGTGCCCCCCTGTCCTTGCTGGAGCTGGGGCTGCCCCTGCATTCCCTGCCCTGCATCCCCTGCATCCCCTGCATCCCCTGCATTCCCTGCCCTGCATCCCCTGCCCTGCATCCCCTGCATTCCCTGCCCTGCATTCCCTGCATCCCCTGCATTCCCTGCCCTGCATCCCCTGCATCCCCTGCATCCCCTGCATTCCCTGCCCTGCATCCCCTGCCCTGCATCCCCTGCATTCCCTGCCCTGCATCCCCTGCCCTGCATTCCCCGCATTCCCTGCATCCCCTGCCCTGCATTCCCAGCAGTGCCAGGCTGCTCTCCTGGATTTCCAGGGAGGGAAGAGGAAGCCCCAGCCCCAGCCTGTGGAAGGGGACAGGGAGGGGACAGGAGCAGCATCACCTGTACTGCCCAGTGTCATCCCTGCTGCCAGACTCGCTGCAGTTGATGAAAATGGCCCAGCCAGGGCTCGTGTGAGTCACCAATCCCTGCCTGGAGCAGCTGCTCCAGCCCGGCTCCGGTGCCAGCCCTGCCCAGCCCTGCCAGGCACAGGGGGCATCAGCCAGGAGCTCCTGGCTCAGCTTCCTGACATTGGAGCTTTGCTCTGCCTGTCAGAGCCCCCAGGGCTGTCCTGGGTCTGTCCCAGCTGAGCCCTCCCCCCCTGGATCTCTGCTCCTTTTCCTGTCAGAGTGGGAAAAATCCCCCCGCTGGATCTCTGAACTCTTCCACGGATGGGGCAGCCATGGTTTTCTAGGAAAGCTGTGCCAGCCCCTCTCCACCATCAGGAATTTTTAATCCAAATTCCTGAATTTCCCCCAAAAAAACACGCACTCCTTTCTTCTTGGGTCACCATCTCCTTGTGTTTTGGCCAAACCATCAGGAATAAAGTGTGGAATTGAAGAAAAATCCTCTTTGGAGCCCTGGATTTCAAATCAGGGATTGCTGGGATGCTCCCCAGGCTGCAGCCTTGGCTGTGGAGCTGGAGATGAGGCTCTGTAGGGAAAGCCCTGGAATAGGGAGGATGAGGAATGGATTTCCCTCTATTTCCCTCTGTTTCCTCTGTTTTCCCTGCTTCCCCGTTATGTGCATTTCCAGGAGATGGATCATTGATCCAATAAACTCAGCTCCAGGGTGGGACATGGAGGAGTTCCCTCACTGGGATTTTCCTGCTGGAGGATCAGGGATCACCCCGAAGGTCCCTCCCTGTGCCTCTCCTTGAAGGGAGGAGAAGAAAAATGGAAAATCCATTGAAAATCCGTGGAAAATCCCTGATTTTCAGTGCTGTTCTCAGCTTCAGTGCTGGGAACAGCTCTGGAATGAGGGCCTTGGGGATCTCCCTGTCCTGTAGGATCCAGGGGTTTTGTGGAATAAAACAAAACTCCTTTCCTCCATCCAGAGCTTCTCTGATGTATCCCCCGGTTTTCTCCCCAGCTGCCCAGGGCAGCAGCAATTCCCAGGGGAAAATTCCCTCCCCCCAGGCATTCCCAGCATGTCCTGCTCTGTTCCCTGCTCCCAGGGGAGCTCTTCCTCCCCTGCTGTGTTTTGGTGGAGCTTTGATTCCCCCCTCTCCTCCCTAATCCATTTTTCTTGACTTCCTCATGGAAAAATCTGTCACCTTTCTTTCCTCCCCCACCTGTGTCAGGTGCTTTTCCATCATCCCAGCACTGGGAATATTCCCAGTGCCCAGACTGGGCTTTAATCAGCTCGGGGTGAGCTCCCCCTCCATCCCCAAATCCCATTTGTTCCCCACTGATGCTGGTGCCCCTTGGAACTTTGTGGATTTAACCCCGCCTTTGTCCTGCTGGCTGAGGGGCAGACTTGGCTGCCACACACCGGGAATGAGCCGGGAATGCTGCCAGGAGCCAGCCCTGTGTCTGCAATTAACCCTTCTGGAGCTGGCTGCCACTGGGATCAGCTTTGGCTGGAATCACCTGGATCTGTGCCCTGGTTCTGCACGGAGCACAAAGGAAAATCCATGGAAACTTCCCTCTGAAAACTCTGCAGTGCCTGGGCTGGATTAAACATTATTAAACATTATTGAGCATTATTGAACATTATCCCCGGATTTTCAGCCAGTAAAGCATCCAGGAGTGTTTTCCCTGCCCCTCTGCTGGGCACAGAGCTCTTGGCCAGGCTGGGAATGCTCCCATGGAAAGTTCTCCTCCTGCCCTCGTGGATTCCCAGCTCCTGCCTCAGGAACTGCACTTCCCAATAGTTTCCCTGGTTTTAAACTGGGATTAAACTCAGGGATGGCTCCACACTGGATAAAGGAGGAGCCCAGGGACAGCCTGGGCCTCATTCCTTGTGGGAATTTTGCAGGGCTGGGTGACAACATCATTATTCATATTCTTATTCCATTTTCACCTCAGATTCTCTCCCCACCCACACCCAGCTCCATGCTTCATTATGATCCCAATGTTTTAGTTCCTGCCAGGAGTGGGAAATGCTGTGGGATTCACAAGAGCTCCTTGGAGCCCATTAAAGGCTCTCTGCAATCTGAGCTTTCTCCTTGTTCCGTGAAAATTCCAAGCTGTGTGTGTGTCCATGTGAGGGAAGGTTCACTCTCAGGTTAATGCACTTCATCCAGCACTTGGAATTCCTGATGTTTTTTCCAGCTGAGGCACTGAGTTCATCCAGGCAGGAGCTTGGGGAAAACAAGGGAGCAGCTCCTGAAAGCCCCCCTGGATCAGGGGGAATGCACATGTTGGGAGTTTTTTTGGCAAATTTGGGAAGAAAAAGTGGGATTTTTCCTGAAAATCCTGGCTGTTCATCCTGCAATGGGATGAAGTTCCTTGAGGGAGTTCAGTGCCTGTGCTGAGCCCATCCTGCAGTGTCCTTTACTCCCCTTTTCAGGGAATGTCATGAGCTCTGTCACTTCCCATTTTCCTGTTATTCCAGCTCAGTTTTGGCTTTTGGGATGCTGGAGCTTTTCCTTCTTCCTTTGGCATCATCCAGCCCATTCCTGGGCCATGGTCCCGTTCCCTTTCGCAGCCCAGTCCTGGGCCATGATCCCGTTCCCTTTCCACCCTGCAGGACCCTGGAGCAGCCACGGTCCCGGTTCCTCCCATCCCACCCACCCTTTCCTTCAGGGAGGGCAGGGCTGGATCCATTCCCTACAAACCTGCCCTGGCTGTGGGGAGTGGTCACTCCTGGATTCCAGTCCGGGCTGCGATGCAGGGAATGACCCCGGGGTGTGGGAGCAGCTCTGGGCAGTGCTCAGGGCTGTGCTGCTTTTAGCATCCATTGAGAAGGGATCTGGGATTTGAGCCTTTGTCCACTGGCAGATGGGGATGGAAGGAGCTGGGTGGTCCCAGGATTTGCTGCTCTGGTGGGGACAGAGGGACATCCCCAAGGTCCTGGGGCAGGGGATGGAGGTGAACGGGAATTCTAGGGGATTTTAGGCTCCATTGGATATTTTGGGGGACACAGAAAGGGTTTTTGTCACTGGGATCCAGTTCCTCAGGGGAGATGCAGGGAGACTCATCCAGCTCCAATGTCTGCTCCCTGTGAGAGGGTCAGGAGCCAGGGAACTGGAGCTGTGGCAGGGGGATTTGGGGTGGACATCAGGGAAAGGTTCTTCCCCAGAGGGTGGAGTAAGCACTGGAACAATTTCTCAGGGAATGGTCACATTCCCAATGCTGCCAGGGATGCCCAGGCTGGGATTTGGGGGTGTCTCTGCAGGGCCAGGCTGGGACTGGGTGATCCTGGGGGTCCTTCCCATCTCAGGATATTCCAGGATTCTGCTCTTTCCAGGGACTGAAATTCTCCTCTCGGCCACTGCCCCGAGGGGAGCTGCCCACAGGGATAAAATAAAAAGGAGCAAAACTGAGGAGGATTTTTTGGCTGGGCAGGACAGACAGGATTGGGGTCTGGCTGTGAATTACTGGAATGAGTGTCTGGAATTTGGCCAGGGAATCATCCCTGTCACGAGGGGTTGGACTGGAAATCCCTGGGGAAGCCCCTGTGTGTGGGGACAGTGGGGACACAGGGGGCTGCTCTGTCCCGGGCTCAGGAATATCTTGGAGGTGTTTTATGGAAGCAGGGGGAAAAATTGGGAAAACTGCTGATGCCAGGCATTGATCCCAGCAGCACCAGAGGATCCATTTATCCCTTGGCTGAGCAAGGTGAGAGGTTTGTGTGCTCAGCACTGGAATGGGAATTTGGGAATTTGAACTTGGAGTTACTCACAAGGCCTGCAAGGAAATCAGCCCCAGAGCCCTTAGGGAATCAGAGCTGTGGAATTATTTGGGTTTGAAGAGCCCAGAAATCCACCCAGTGCCACCCCTGCCATGGCAGGGACACCTCCCACTGTCCCAGGTTGCTCCAGCCCTGTCCAGCCTGGCCTGGGGCACTGCCAGGGATCCAGGGGCAGCCACTGCTGCTCTGGGAATTTCATTCCAGCCCCTCCCCAGCCTCACAGGAAAGGATTTTTCTCCCCAGGACTCGTGGTGATGGGGCAGCCCCAGCAGAGCTGTTCCAGGTCTTGCCTCGGTTTTGTCCTGAGCTCCAGGAGCAGTTTGATATTGAGCAGAGCTCTGAGCTGGGCTTTGCTGGCTCCAGGCACCTCTGCATCCCAGAAATGGCAATTCCTGCATGGATTCCCTGGGCTCTGCAGCCAGAACAGCCTGAGCAGTTTTTCCATGCTGAGGTGATTCCCTGGGCAGGGTTGGCAGAATTCCCCGCCACAGGAAAGAGCCACGGATGCACTGGGGAGCAGGATGGTGTTGGGATTTAACTCCCTACTCCCAGGTCCTGGGCAGGGCATGGTGGCACTGCAGGGACTCCTTCCCAGGGCTCCCCAAAAACCAGGCAGCAGGAAAAGCTGAGGGAGCTGTGGCTCCATCATTCCTGGGAGTGGATTCAGGCACAGGGCTTGGAGCATCCTGGGCACTGAAGGGAGCCCCAAATTCTGGTGCTTCCTCAGGGAAGAGCTGAATGTCCCCCAGGGAGTTCTGTGGGGTTTTTTGGTTTTTTTTTTAATAAAATTTGCAAAAATCTGCTCAAAGCCAAGTGTTGCTCCTGGGGCATTCCAGGGTGGGAATCTCAGAGCCACAGGTTTTCCCTGGAATTAGGGAAGAGCCTTAAACCCCTGGAGTTAATTTGGGATTTTTAACTTGCAGCTCTGAGTTGGGGTTAATCCAGTTTATCCTGAGGTGCAGGAGAAAGGGAATTTTGTGTCCTTGCAGCATCTGTGGGAGCTGGCAGCATTAATTGAGATTAATTGTTCTGGCTGATTAACCCCCATTGCTCCAGGACATTTATAAAACACCTGGAAACCTTCTCTGGGAGGATTTTCCATGTTTGCCTTCCTTCTAGTCATTGTTTTGAAGAAAAGACTTTCATGGCCACCAAACCCAGGAAAAGCCACAGAGAACTCCCAGGCTGGGGGGGGAAGGGAACAGAGCTGGTTCTTGACCATAAAAAAATAAACTTTTTGATCCCATGGGTGCAGATTCCCTGGATTTATCTGAGGATTAGGAAAAGAACTTACTAAACCTGCAGATCCTCAAGCCCAAACTGGCTTTCCCTGGGATGAGCAGGATCGGGATGAGCAGGATCAGGGAGCTGGTGATGCTGAGGAGCTCCTGGGATCTCCAGGGCTGGGAAATGTCCTGGGGTGATGGGAAAGGAACAGAGGGGAGGGGCAGAGGGAAGGGGCAGTGGCAGGGAGGTGACAGTGCCACCACCACAGGCTCTGCCTGGCCCTGAGAACTCCAGAAATTAAACAGGAATCTCAAATAGAACTTTGGGGACAGAAGGGCTTCAAAGGAAAGAACTTTCCTTAAATCTCAGAGGCTGGAAGCTCCCAGCCAGGAATTCCCTCCCAATATCCCAATTCCCAATATCCCAATATCCCATCCAGCCCTGCCCTGGGCAGTGGGAGCCATTCCCTGTGTCCTGGCCCTACATCCCAAGGCAGACCCTGCATCCAGTGTCCTTCTTTTCCATGATGGAAATACCTTTTTCAATGGGCTGCAGAGGGAATTGAAGGGTCTGGAATGTAGATCCCAGAGTTCCAGCCTGGTCATTCCACAAATCCCTTGGAAAGGGCACAGAACCACCACTGACCACATGTCTGTGGTCCCTCAGAGTGCCCTGGTGGCCAGGCTGGCCCTGGACAGGCCAAGCTTTCCCTCATTCCCAAATACTTCACTCCAGGCAGGAGCTGTGGCACTCAGGGATGTGACTGAGCAGGGAAAACTTCCTGGGCCTTGGACCCTCCAGGCTGCAGGGAAGGGATGTTCCCATCCAGTGGATGATTCCAGTGGATATTCCCAGTGGATGATTTCAGTGGCAGTGGCTGTTTCTGGTGGATGTTTGATTCCAGTGGCTATGGCTGTTTCTGGTGGATGATTTCAGTGGATGTGGCTGTGTCTGATGGATGTTTGATTCCAGTGGCTGTGGCTGTTTTCAGTGGATGTTTGATTCCAGTGGATGTGGCTGTTTTCAGTGGATCATTCCAGTGGCTGTGGCTGGCTTTAGTCCATGTTTCAGTGCCTCTTCTCACTGAATTTTCAGTGCTTCTCTTCCTGCCTGAGGCCAAGGGAGCTGCTTTTCCTCCATGGAAGGCAGCAGCTGGAGTTGTCCCATTGGGAACATTTGGAGCTCTTTGTCCTTCCCAGGGGGCTGCTGCCTCCTCCTGCACCTGTGCAAGGGCTGGGAATTCCAGGGAATGGCCTGAAAACCCCACCCACAGAACTGATTTCATAGCAGGAACAAACTGCTGGAGCCTCCCACGGGATCCAGAGGGTGTGGAGGGGCTGGAGTGTGGCCAGGACAGCCCAGCCCCAGAGCATCTCCCAACCCCTTTGCGTTTGGGACACTGCTGGAAGGGTTTCAGACACGTGGGAGATGTTCAAGCTCTGTTTTCTGCAGAATTCCCGTGGTGCAGGATATCCCTGCACAGCTGAAAGGTTTGGAACTGACACCCCAGCTCCAGGTGCTTTATCCCCCTTTTCCTCAGGTTCCATGGCACTGCAGGAGCCTCCCACGGGAGTGGGCTCTGAGGGGATCCAGGGGCTGCTCTGGGACACTCCAGAGGAGTTTGGGGACGTTGGAATGATGGAAGGGTAATGTTGGAATGTTCAGTCCCAGAGCTGGCTGAGGGAGTGGTCAGGAGTTAATTAAGGGAATCAGTGGGGATGGATCAGAGCACAGATTGTAATTAGGATCCAAATGAATCCCAGCCTGGGAGCTGTGCCTGGCACCTGTGCCAAGGCTCTGGGGCCGGGATGAGCCCCCCTCACCCTCCCTGCCCCAATTCCTGCTCCATCTGCTGCTCCCCAGGCCTCCTCCAGGTGCCTGTGGCCTCGTGTGACCTCGGGCAGCCCCAGGTGGGGACATCAGCCCGAGGTGTCCCAGGCCAGTGACCTCAGGTCACCTCTGTGCACATTCCAGGCACAAGGCTTTGTGTGGGGCCTGGATTTTTGTGGATTTTTTAATTGATTTTAAATTAATTTTTATGGATTTTTATGAGATGAGGAATTTTCTGTCCTCTGCAGTGGTCTCTGATGGTGTCACCTGGTCCAGGTTGGACTCAATGTCCTTGGAGGGCTTTTCCAACCTCAGTAATTCCATGTTCTGCCAAAAAGAGCCTTGGGAACTGGGATTCCTGGGTTCATTGGTGGTCCTGTGGAGGTGGGAGTATCCAGGTGTTGTTCCTGACAACCCATAAATTGCAGCAAGCCCCAGCTCCTGTCCTGCATCCCTCTGTGCTGGGTGGAGGGAGCCAGGGCTTGATGGAATCAAGGACAGGGCAGCACTTCCCTTGGTTTATGGACCAACAAATATTTGGAGTTGATCCATTTGGTGCTGGAGTTTTGGGGCTGTATTTCCTATTTAACACCCACTCAAAGGAGGTGAATTGGAGCTGGAGGGGGGTTTTTATGGAGTTATGGCAGCTCTGAGGAATCCTCCCCATTCCCACAAATCCTGGCCCCAAGGGGCCATTGGGGAGTGGCTGATGGCACAAACCAGGAGAGATTGGGAATATCCCTTAGGGAATGAACCACGGAGCCAAGTGCTCCTCTGCCAGTGCTGCCAGTGTCTGTCTGGGAACTGTGAGCCACTGGGAATGTTTGATGCCATCCCATAAAACAGACTGGAGAGAGTTGGGCATGTCCAGTGGCAAAAGCTGGGGTGGAAGGGAGGGATGGATGTGTTGGGAATGTGGGATGTGTTGGGAATGTTGTGTGTTGTGAGCAGCTGTGGCAGTGCCAGATGATTGGATTTGGGCTCCTCGTTTGGGAAAAGCATTCCCATCAACGCTGGGAACGGGATTCGTCTGCCTGAGGGTGTGCCTGGGACCTGGATCAGGGGTGGGGAGGCAGGGATGGAGGCAGGGATGAAGGCAGGGATGGAGGCAGGGATGGAGGCAGGGATGAAGGCAGGGATGAAGGCAGGGATGGGGGGGCAGGGATGGAGGCTGGGATGGGGTGGCAGGAGCCCGGCAGGGAGGCTCAGGCAGGCCCGGAGCTGCTGCAGGGAAACCTCTGCTGCCTTCCCTGACAAATCCCAGCGGGAATCAGCCGTGGAAAAGCCTCTCCTTGTAAACACGGCCTGACAAGTTCCCTGGCTGTGCTTCCTGGGGCTCCCTCCCACCCCTCTGCTCCGCAGGGACATCCCAGCTGCTGGCAGCAGGGATGGGCTTGCAGCTCTCTGTGTCTGCCACCGGCTCTGCCGCGTTCCTGACAGCACCCACAGACGGGATTGAGCCAGGACCCACGGCTGCCCTGCACAGGGAGCAGATGCCAGAGCTCCTCCTCTCCAGGGGTTTCCCCTCCTGGATTTTGTTCATTTTTGGAAGAGCTTTGCCTTATGGTCTGGTGAGGGTGAGCCAAATCCCCGTTGGAACTGATGACTCTGGGGTTTTTGCATTCCCCCGCTGTTTTTGGAGGACTGGGATGTGGATAACACGTGGAGAGGATGCCCCAAAGGCTGGGCTTGCATCCCCCTCTGCTGTGACTGGCATTTGATTCCTTCCCTCTGCCCTTTGTTGGGAAAGGGCATTGAATCCTTCCTGCCTATTGTAAGCATTCACTCCTTTCCGAGGCTCCATCCTTTCCCCCTGGAAAGGGATTCCTCTGGGGATCCCTCACACCCCTGTGGGCATCCATTGGGATTTTCTTCCCATCCTTCCATTTTTAAAATGTCCCACTGCCTCCTGCCTGAGAGGACAAGGGACCATTGGGATGGGAGCAGGGATGGATCAGGGATGGAACCATTCCTCCATCCCAGGGCCATCAGGGCAGGGCTCAGTGCCAGCCTTGGCTCAGTGGCAGAGCTGGCAGGCTGGGAATGGATCTCTCTGGCAAGCCCTGGCAATAAAATCTCTTCTCCTCCTAAAACAGGATCTTTCCTCTGTTCTCTGTGGATGTTCTTGCCCAAACCCATCCCAGTTTTTCAGTTCCCCTTCTCCTGGACCCCTCTTGAAAATGGCTTTATTTTCATTTTTCCTGATCTCCATGAATCCCTTGGATGTGGCTTGCTGGGAAATGTCTCTGAGCCTCTGTGCCCCACAGCTGTGGGGAAATGACTGCACAGGTTTCCAATTCCCTCCTTTTTCCATTGTTTTAACTCCTCCTGACACATCCTTCCTGCCTGCATCTCCATCTGCATTTGGAAAAGTCATTCCCAGGCTTCCAATGAGTTCCTTTTCCCATCATTTTTCTCTGGATTGAATGGATGATTTCTCAGCAGAAATGTTTTTTCTGTGCATCCTGGTAGAAACTGGAATGCCTCATTTTCCATGGCTCTGGGCAGGCCTCTGGAATATCAGCCCCAGGCCTGATGGACTCACAGGCAGCAGGATTTGTTCACCCAGGGGTTTCTTGGAGTTTTTGCTGGTGGTGGTTTTTGGTTTGTGCCTGGAAATGTTTTTGGGACACATCTGGTCTGAGTTTTGACTTCCCAAAAGAAACATTTTCCTTGGGTTTCCTGCAGGCTGAGAAAGGGCTCAGGAAGTCACTCCAAGGCACTTCATGGATTGGACTCCATCATCTTAAAGGCTTTTCCCAACCTAAACGATTCCATCAAATCCCATTCCACAGATTTAGAATTATTTCCCTTTATGCCCAAGCAGGGATTTTCCAAGGAGCTGTCAAAGGCCCTGTGCTCCATCAGAGGGAACAAATTGGAATTTTTATGGACTATTCTCAGGGAACGTGTCTGGAGTTTTGCTTCTGGCCCTTTTTATTGGAAGTTAAAGCATTTCCAGGAGCCAGGGGGGGTTTCTCCCCCTCAGCCACACAAACTGAGCTTAAATCATCCTGCTTTGCTCGTGTTTGCTGCCTCCAGTGAATCCCAGCCCTTCCCAACAGTTCCAGGTTTTATCCTGATGATCTGGTAATGCTCCAAGTCCTTTCCTGTTGTCAGGGAGCCTGAAAACAAGAGGAGACTCTGGAAGAACAGTGTTGTGTTTTCCCAGATTATCGCTCCCAGCAAAGGGGAGAGGGGAGGAACATCCTCGGGGGGGCTGAGGGAACAGGAGAGGGGCAGGACACAGGGAATGGCTGCAGAGGGCAGGGATGGATGGATTCCGGGCAGGAATTCCCTGCTGGCAGGGTGGGAATGGCTGCAGTAGAATTCCCAGAGCAGCTGTGGCCGCCCTGGGGCAGTGGGAGCTGCCCCTGCCTTGGCACAGGATCATCCTTAAGGTCCAGATCCAAACCTTTCCGTGGCTCCACTGACCTGTGACACCACAATCCCGTTTAATGGGAATGCTCATGGGTTTCTGATCTTGGAAATATCTTTAAATGCCATCAGGAATAATTTTTTCTATCTTCTTTGGGAATAACAGGAATCCTTGTGGCTGAGAGGTCCCGTGTTGTCCTTCCCCAGTGCCATGAGGTCTCTTTTCCTGGGATTGTGATTCCAGCCCTGCTGTCCCTGTCAGGTTCCATCTTTTCCTTGGATAAACACATCCTAATGGGAGCTTTTACAGGGAATTTTTACAGCCATATAAAACCCCATCAGACTGCCTGGATTTATTTGCCTGCAGACTGTGCCGAGCACAGCAGCTCCCAAACCCTCAGTCCCTTGGTGTTGGACCCCTTCCATCCTTGCTGTTTTCCCCTGATTTTCTCCACTGAAGCTTTTTCTCCTTGTTGGATTTTAAACTCCCCTCATCAGGAATTTTTGACTTCTGCCTTCCAGAGGCTCAGCTCCTCTTTCCAGCCTGAGCTCTTTAATTGGTCAGGCAAGTATTAAAATGGAATTTTTTTTATTTGGATATCAAATCCTTTTTAAAGGACGTATTGTTTTTCCCCTCACAAACACTTCCTATTTGAATTCAAATATTATTTCCTTTCTCTCCCATCCCACCTGCTTCCCTGGCACTGGGATTAGTCAGGGTATGTCAATATTTGAGGGAATAAATCTCTGCTGGCTCCAGCTTCTGTTTGGGTTTGTGACTCATCTCGGGGTCGAATGAGCTCAGCAAACGTGGGAGAGATTGAATCTGGAGGGCCTGGAGCTGCTCTGGCTCCTCGGGCTCCAGGTGCTCATGGCTGGGCTTTACTGGTTGGTACTGGTTTCCAGACTGGGCTCTCTGGGCTCTTTATCCCAGGAGACTGTTCTGGATGTCCCCAGGCTGTCAGTGCAGGGCACAGCAGGGATTGATTGGGGTTAACTCTGGGATTTCTGGGAGTTTTCCCATTGAGGGGGAGGCTGAGCCTGAGCTGAGCCTGGGCTCGAGTGTCCCCAGCAGCAAAGATGTGACATCTCTGCTGCCAGCAGGAGCCTTGGGTTCCCACTGGGAAATGTGTGTTATCCACTGGGAAATCTGGATTATCCACTGGGAAATGTGTGTTATCCAACTGGGAAATCTGGATTATCCACTGGACATCCCATGTCCATCCCACTGGAATTCCCACATTTTCCCACTGGAAATCCCATGTTCTGCACATCCCTCCCTCTTGGAGCCCCATGTCCCCCCTGCTTTGCAGGGCTGGTGGTGCCTGGAAGTTCCACCTGGGCCTTGCCAGGAATTTCTATCAGGAATCCTCCCAAAATGTGACTGAAGAAGAGCAAAATCAATGGAGGAAATCTTCCCTCATTTTCCCGAGTGTTTTGAACTCTTCCTATTTTCCAATCAGTGGCAGAGGGAGGAATTAAGGGAATATTGGATTTTTAATGCCAGGAGAGCATTCCCATGGCATGGATGGGCTGAGACTCCACCCAAACCAGGAATTGTGTGAATTTTTAGCAGGAGCTTGAGGCCAGTGTGTGTCTGTCAGAGCTTGGCCTGACTGGAATGGCTCCAGGAGCTTTTGGGCTTTCCCTCCAAGCAGCTTTTCCTTTCCCTCTTCCTTCTTTCATTTTCCATAAGGAGAGCACAATGATTAAACAAGTGATTAAACCTGGATGGATTTGTGTGGATATTTCTGAGGATATTTCTGTGGATATTTGTTGGATGTTTCCCCCTGACCTGCAGTTTGTGGCTGTTTCCATCCCTTTGCTGTTGGGAATGGGTGTTGAATCTGTGGGAAATATCCCCTAATTTCTCTCTTTTTTCCCCACAGGTGTTTACAAAATATGGGAAATGCTACATGTTTAACTCAGGAGAGGAGGGGCGACCTCTCCTCACCACGGTGAAGGGGGGGACAGGGAATGGCCTGGAAATCATGCTGGACATTCAGCAGGACGAGTATCTGCCCATCTGGGGAGAAACAGGTAAGAGCTGCCTCTTCCTCAGGTGATTTCCTTGGAAAAACCATCCCATCCCATCATCCCATTATCTCATCCCATCCCTAAACCAGCTCTGGGGCAGGAGCTTGGTCAGTCCAGGATGTGTCACTTTCCTTCCCAGGGTTTGTGGTGGCCCCTTGGGACCAGAATTTGGGGAGTGCTGGGCTTGGATGTCCCAGCCTCAAAGTTTGGGGTGCCAGGCAGGAATGGCACTGCCTGTCCTGGTGCCATTTGTGGGTGACAGGAGTGTGGAGTTCCTTCAGAAGTCCCAGCACATCCGTCTCCCCTGGAAAGGCATTTTTGGAGGCTGTGTTCAAGGTGGACTCCAGCTGCTCTCTGAGTTTTCCTTCTTGGAATTTGGGAATATTTTGCTGCCCTGAGAGCTGTGTTTGCTGGGCTGGTGCTGTCTGGGTGGACCAAGGACTGGGTTCCCTGGCAGTGGAGCTTTGGGGTGATGGATCTGTGCAGGATGCTCAGCTGGGCTGAGCTCTGGAGGAGCTGGAGCTGCCTGCTGCTGGAGCAGGAGGTGCTGGGGGATGTCCCCAGCCCCAGGGACTGGGATGAGCTCCTGTGCCAGATCCTTTAATGAACCTGCTGCAAAAAGGATGGGCAGGAGGGTGGGGGACAGGATGGGGACAATGCCACCAGGGCCACCTGGTCACAGCTGCCCTTAGCAGGGGTGGCTGCAGCTTTCCCAAGCCCACAGTGACATTTGAAACAAAGCATCCAAAAAACCACTGGAAAAAACCCACAGAAGCTGTGTTTGTGTGACAGAGCCCTGTGGGGAGACTCAGCCAGGGTGAGCTGGGGTTGTTCTGGGGGTCAGGGAGGGCAGAGGAGGAAATGCCACTCCAGGTCAGTGTCACTGTGGCTCTGTCACCCCCTCCAGCACCTCTCAAACTCCTGCTTGGGCAGAGGGGACTGGGCTCTGTTCCCAATTCCCTTTTCTTGCTGTGGTGTTTGACACTTCCAAGCACATCCCTGTGGGCCCATCCATCATTCCAAGCTGCTCTTACAGGAGCTTTGCTCCCAGATCTCAGCTCCTGCTCCACATCAGCCTGCTCTGGCCCTGGTGGGGGGGAGGACACAGAGATTTGGGATAATCACTCAGGGAACTGGTTTGAGGTCTTGTCCTTTTAGAGGTAAAACAGGCTCAGGATGGGGGTGGGAGTAGGAGGAGCAACCTGCACTTCAGGGATTCATCTCCCACAGGGAGACAGAGCTGCCCTGGGGGCCCTGTGGGGACAGGAACCCACCCCAGGGATGGCCTGGGGACATCCCAGAGCTGGTGAGCACCTGGAGCTTTGTGTTCAGCCCCATTGGGGTCTCACATCCTGGAATCCCAGGATGGTTTGGGCTGGAGGGGATCTTAAAAATTATCCAGTGCCCCCCTGCCATGGCAGGGACACCTCCCACTGTCCCAGGCTGCTCCAGCCCCAGTGTCTGACCTGGCCTGGGGCACTGCCAGGGATCCAGGGGCAGCCACAGCTGCTCTGGGAATTCCATCCCAGCCCTGCCCACCCTGCCAGGGAACAATTCCTGCCCAAAATCCCATCCAGCCCTGCCGTGGGCAGTGGGAGCCATTCCCTGTGTCCTGTCCCTGTGTCCTTGTCCCCAGTCCCTTCAGGCCCTGCCAGGGGCTCTGAGCTCTCCCTGGGGCTTCTCCAGGTGAACATTCCCAGCTTTCCCAGCCTTTTCTCGCAGGACAGGACCCCTGTGAGTTTGTCCAAAGAGACCCAGCCCTGGTGTTCCATCATTCCCACTCTGCTGCCTTTTTGGTGCTGCCCTCTGGAGAAACTGTAGGAGGATCTGGCTGGGAATGTGCTGGGAATTGCTGGGAATGTGCTGGGCTTTTCCATCCCTGTCATTCTGGGAAAGGTGGATCAGTCTCAGGGGAGTGAATCAGCCTCGCATTGCACAGGAGGCCAAAAAAAAAAGGAATAATAAATAAGTGAGGATTAAAAAAAATAGGAATAATAAATAAATGAGGATTAAAAAAATAGGAATAATAAATGAGGATAAAAACTGGGAGGGAAGAAGCTGAGGGAGGAGTTTTCCAGTCTGGTCCTTGCACATCCATTGGCACCAGCTCCGTGCAGAGGGCACTGGGGTGCATGCATGGGGTGGCAGCTGCTGCTCTGCTGCCTCCTGCAAACACCCCCAAGCCCTGAGTGTGCCAGAGGCACTGGGAACCTGTCCTGGCTGTGGGCCTGGGGGAGTGAAAACAACCTCGGGTGTTGCTTTTGTCAGCAGTGGTGCTTGTGGTGTGTTTGGAGCTCAGAGCTGCCCTGGTGCCCCCTGACCCCATCGCTGCCCATCCCACCGGGCTCAGCTCAGGGTCTGCAAGGGGGAGGGCTCCTGTCCATGGGCCTGGTTTAGAGCTGGATTCTCATGTGCCAGGAGCTGAGCTGATCTCAGAGCCTCCTGCTCCTGGTCTGGGTTATGTTGGGTTCTCCTGGATCTGGCTGATTTTGGATTATCGTGTCTCTGGACCTGGGCTGACATTCTGGGCTTGGATTGCACTGGGAGTTATTGAGGTCTCTTTAAAACCAGAATTTTACAGGATTCAAGGAAAAGCTCCACAAACAAGAGAAGTGATGGAGGAGAAGCTCCTGGGCTCGTCCCAAGGAGTCTTGGCCATGTTCTCCCAGGCCCAGGGGGACCTGCTTGCCCTCAGAGCTGGCAGAACATTGACCTTGGCCTTCCAGCAGGAGCCTTCTCCTGTCCCACAGCCCCTCAGCAGCTTGGGCAGCCTGCCCCGGATCCCCTGGGGCTCCCTGGACACCTCCAGCATCCCAAATGGGAGCTCTGGGCTCCATGGACACCTCCAGCATCCCAATGGGAGCTCTGGAGAGCCCTGGAATTCTCCAGCATCCCAATGGGAGCTCTGGGGAGCCCTGGACACCTCCAGCATCCCAATGTGAGCTCTGGGGAGCCCTGGACACCTCCAGCATCCCAATGTGAGCTCTGGAGAGCCCTGGACACCTCCAGCATCCCAATGTGAGCTCTGGAGAGCCCTGGACACCTCCAGCATCCCAATGGGAGCTCTGGTGCTCCATGGACACCTCCAGCATCCCAATGGGAGCTCTGGGGAGCCCTGGACACCTCCAGCATCCCAATGGGAGCTCTGGGCTCAGAGTGGCTGTTGCCACAGCAACGCCTCACTCAGCTGTGCCGAGGCGAGGGAGGAGTTGATTATTTCCAAATATTTGCATAATCATTTGCGTGTGTGGGGATTGAATGGGCTCAGCTGCTGGCACTGGGATGGCTGGGCTGGGTCACCAGGGGAAGGGAGGGGACAGGGGTGGGCTCCTGGTGTTCAGGGACAGGAATGTGGGCAGAGGGACACCCATGGCATGACAGGAGCTGGGATTGCATCCCACTGAGCTCCTGTCTCATTGTCACTGGGAGGGTGGCACAGGGAAATGTGGATCCCTGGAGCCCTGGCAGTGTCCCTGGGCAGGGCTGGAGCAGCCTGGGACACTGGGAGGTGTCCCTGCCCGGAGTGGGTGGCACTGGACGATCCTCAAGGTCCTTTCCAATCCCTAAAACTCTGGGATTCTCCAGCAGGAGGCAGGAATAGGAGCAGTTTCCCAGCCACGTCACAGGACCTGGCTGCTGGGAAAGCAGGAAATGCAATTCCTGCAGCAAACAACCATTGGGATTCCCATTTTCTTTATTATCTTTCTTCAATTCTGGCTGTTCAAGTGCCCAAACCAGGCTCCAAACAACAAATACAAAAAAAGCCCTGAAAACAAATTGAAGGAAATGTTCATTGAAGGCAAACCTGAAGGAATCCAAACCCTCTTGCATTGGGAATCTGGAAAAGCCATGATAAGGCCCTAAAAACCAAGGATGAGGCATTCACATGAAATCTGCATTCCCAGCTTTCCTTGGAGCTTTGTTGCTGTCAAATGCCCACAGCTGAAATAGGAGCCCTCAGAATAGCAGGAATTCTTGGAAATATGGGGGGAAACATGGGAAAAACCTTGGAATTTGGGATGGTGCCACCAAGGTGACGAAGTTTGGGGCTGTTCCCTGTCCCAGGAGCTCTAAAGGTGTTTGCAGACATTGGATTTTTATTCTTGCCTTTCCCAAGCACTGGGAGCGAGGTCCCAGAGCCTCAGGTGAGATTTGGGGTGCTCTGGTTTCCTTTGGGAATCATCCAGGTCATTCCCTGATCCCAGCCCTTCCCTGGGTGCCTCCTTTTCCTTCCTGCAGGAGCTCAGAGCATTTTAATCAATCCCAGGAGATTTCAGGGCTGGGAAAAGCTTTGGAGATAAAAGTCTCTTCCAAAGGCTAATTAAATGTAATTGGATTAATCCCTTTGTCTCAGGGATCATCTTTTGCTCTCATTTTGTCCACTTGATGCCTGAGACCTCCCAGGGCAATTCCTGCATTCCTGGTGCTGAGCAGGGTGTGGGATGGGTTTTCCACAGGGAATATAAATATTCACTGGGAAGATTCTCCTCTCCTGGGAAGGGTTTCCCTGCTGGAGAGGCTCTGGAAGAATTTTAATTGTGCTGAGCAGCAGCAGGACCTGGCAGTGTTCTCTTAAGGCAGCATTGCTTGGGGCAGCTCTGGAGGAGCAGAATAAACTGATCTGGAATATGAAATAATCTGATCTGGAGGAGCAAAGTATCTGCTCTGAAAAAGGGTCTGCTCTGAAAGGACAAAGATTCTGCTCTGGAATATTAAATAAACATCTCAGGAGGAGCCAAGAATCTGCTCTGGAGGAATAAATAATCTGCTCTGGAATATGAAACAATCTGCTCTGAAGGGACAAAGAGTCTGTTCTGGAGGAACAAATCATTTGTCCTGAAGGAACAAAGAATCTGTTCTGGAATATTAAACAATCTGCTCTGGAGGAATAAAGAATCTGCTCTGAAGGAGTAAATAATTTTTTCTGAAGGAATCAATAATCTGCCCTGGAATATTAAATAATCTGCTCTGAAGGAATCAATAATCTGCTCTGGAATATTAAGTCATCTGTGCTGGGGGAGCAAAGAATTAGCTCTGGAGGGACAAAAAAAAGTCTGGTGTGGAGGAAAAAATAATCTGGTCTGGAATATTAAATAATCTGATCTGGAGGAGTAAATAATTGGCTTTGAAGGAACAAAAATCTGCTTTGGAGGAGCAAATAAACAGCTCTGAAGGAACAAAAAATCTGCTCTGGAATATTAAATAATCTGCTCTAAAGGAATAAATGATCTGCTCTGGAATATTAAAGAATCTGCTCTGAGGGAACACCTGAGCTCTCCCAGGGCTCCCTGGAGGGGAGGAAGGGAATCCTTGGGTGTGGGGGGACCCAGCTGGGGACAAAAGGGACACTGCAAGGATGGGTCTGGGTGTGGGAAGGCATCAAATCCATGGATCCAGCCTCTTCCCTCCTGCTGAGTGAGGGAAGCTGATCCTGCTGTGCTCTGGGGACAGCTGGGGACAGCTGTCCTGGCACCCTGGGGACAGTGACAGGAGCCATGGGTGACCTGTGCTGCCCCTGGGCATCTTCCCTGTGCCCCCCGGGCCACATTGCCCACCCTGGCTCCTGCTCCGGCCCTGCAGGATGGGCAGTGTCCTGTGGGACAGGCTGGGACAGGCTGGGGACAGTGCTGAGCCACTGAGCTGGGGACAGTGCTCAGCTGGGCTGGGGACGAGCTGGGACAGGCTGGGGACAGGGCTGAGCTGGGGACAGGGCTGAGCTGGCGACAGGCTGGGGACAGGGCTGAGCTGGG
>VXBI01011469.1:164285-189974 GCA_013397375.1 Toxostoma redivivum | reverse complement strand
GATGGGGATCGGGGCAGGGATGGGGATCGGGGCAGGGATGGGGGCTCGGGTCAGGGATGGAGGCTTGGGGCAGGGATGGGTCTCAGGGCTCCCTGAACACGAGCACTGGGGACTGGGCTCTCTTTTAGTGAGGTATGTGTTGATGAGGTCCCGTGTCAATAGCAGCTCTCACGAGCACAGGCTCACCCAGGCTGGGTTATGTCGAATTCCTTTCCCCAAGCACAAAACAGCTCCGAGCGTCCCGTCCCCCTCTGAAGCTGCAGAGCCAGAGCCAGAGCCAGCAGCTGCCCCAGCTCCTTTGTACCTGGGCCTGGCCAACCTTTTGTTTTCTCAGGTACCCGTTAAGTACTGGCAGTCAGCGTTTCCCAGCAACTCATGGGAAAAATTCTATAGGTGAGAAGGAACAAAAGAAAAGAAACCTAACCCCGAACATGTGACCAAACCCAAAAGGCTTTTCCAGCCTGGAGCAGCTGCCAAACTCAAAATTCCTTGAAATTTAGGACATCTTTTATGTCATTTCATGACCAACATTCCCAAGTGGCCTCGGGCTGTCAGGGATGGGACATCAGAGGGACATCCATAAATCCATGAATCCACAAATCCTCAGCATTGCAGCCCTCCTGGAGAGTGGGAAGGGCTCAGGTTGGGGAAGGAGGAGTTGGTTTGGTTTGGTGATATGGGAATGTCACCAAAGTGTCCTGGAACCAAATTCCAGCTGGAAAGGGGAGGTGCCGTCCTGGTTTCTCTTCCTCGGAAGTTCAGAGCAGGCTGGAGCCGCTGCTCCAGGGAGAAGCTGGGATCAGGAGCCAGGGATGCTCTTGGAGCTGATGGGAAGTGGTGTGGGATGAGGCCCAGGAGTGGTCTGCTCCCAGCAAATCCCGCTGCTGGATTTCCTCCCTCAGTTACCAGGGATCTGATCCTCCATGTGGGAACATTCCAGCTGTTCTGGAGCTCCTTAACCTCCCACTTCTCTTCCAGAGGAGACGACGTTCGAGGCCGGAGTCAAAGTGCAGATCCACAGCCAGTCCGAGCCTCCCTTCGTCCAGGAGCTGGGATTTGGGGTGGCCCCTGGATTCCAGACCTTTGTGGCCACCCAGGAACAAAGGGTAAGTTCCAAATTCCTGTTCCACCCCAGCATCCCTCCAGCGCTTCCTGAGAGAGGTTCCTTCTCCATAATTCACTCCCCTTGAGATGCAGCTCCATCATTAACAGGTTTTTGAAGCTTGCTTCAAATTTCTTGGGATGAGGGCAGCTTTTCCAGGTTATCTCCCACACTCCTGCATTCCCACAGTTCCCTGAAGTCCCACAGTAATTCCATCTCCAGGAGGGATTTCACCCCTGGTGACTTCCCTGCTTTGCTCTTCCGTGGTTGGAGTTGAGCCGTGGCAGCTGAGCGTTGGGTCCTGTCCAACCTGCTGGGGTTTTCCCAGAAAAAACACATTCCAAGGATATAGAAAGAGAAAGGAGGATAGAGGTTCCTGATGGAGAGCAGCAGGAATCTTTCAGGTGACACCAAAATATCCACAGGGTTTATGACAAACTCTGCAGGGATACCTGGGAATCATCAACTTTCATGACCCCCAGCAGTGACACATCCACATGGATGGATGGATGGATGGATGATGGATGATGGGTGGATGATGGATGGGTGGATGGATGGATGATGGATGGATGGATGATGGATGGATGGGTGGATGATGGATGGGTGGGTGGATGGATGGATGGATGGATGATGGATGGATGATGGATGGATGATGGATGGATGGATGATGGATGGGTGGATGATGGATGGATGATGGATGGATGGATGGATGGATGGATGGATGGATGGATGATGGATGGATGGATGATGGATGGGTGGATGATGGATGGGTGGATGATGGATGGGTGGATGATGGATGGGTGGATGATGGATGATGGATGGATGCATGGATCCATGGATGGATGGATGGATGAATCCATGGATTGGGGGTTGACCCCAGATCCTCTTCAGGCACATGGAAGAATCCAGTGGAGTAATTTTTCCCTCACAGCTGGTCAGGGATGGACAGGGGTGGACAAGGATAGGTTGGATAGGGCTGGATTGGCAGGGATGAAAAAAAGTGGAAAAGGATGGATAGGGCTGGGCAGGGAGGGATGGACAGAGATGGGAAGGGCTGGGAAAGGCTGGACAGGGCATCATGCGGTGCCTGATGCTCAAAGATTTTGGGAGCAGCTCCTCAAGTCAGACCCACCTGGCAGCTTCAGCAGTGATTGAAAAGACGTTTGTGCAGGTTTGAAGGGGAAACCAGTGAGAGAATCCAAGTCAGAAGTACTATTTAATGGGAAAAAAAAAAGAGAAAAAATTAAATTCATGCAATAGTGCAAAAGATAAGCACTGACAGTCAGAATACAACCTGAGACTCTGCTGGTGAGGGTGCTGGTGGCAATCCAGATGCAGTGCTCTTGTTGAAGTGATGATCCCGTAGAAAGGTCTAGCAGCTCTTGTCCTCTGGAACCCAGTGGGAAGAGGCTGTGATGTTCCAAATCTCAGATTTTTATCTAGGTAGGAAAGGCTCGGCTCCTCCCCCTGGCTGGAGCATCTCCCAGTGGGATGATGGAATTTTATCAGTGATACAATGATACCCAATGGGATGATGGAATTTTATCAGCCATGCCCTGGGACTCAATGGCCCATTAACAGGAGAGATCTCCTGGAGGGAGGATGGGCTGTGGGGAAGATAAAGAACATTGTCCCAGCTGATTTAACACCCGGCCATTAACAGCAGATATCTGCACTGAGATAAGGATCGCTGCCTCAGCTGGGTTAACAGATGGTGATAAAATACAGACTTTGGGCACATCTTTAACCCAGGAGAACTTTTCTTCCTTAAAAATCTCCTTCTGGACAAAATCTGGGAGCAGGGCTGGGAGCTGGAGCCTACAGAGAGGATCTCAAGGACTTTGGGGTTAAATTGGTGCAATTCCAGTGCTTTGCTGCAGCTGCTGGAACCCTTCCCCACCCCATTGCCAGCACTGCCTGTTCCAATATTTCCACTGAAAAATGAGAATTCCAACCAGGAGAGCATCATCCAGATGAGAGAGAGGGGAAAATGTCCTTCCCCAGACCCCCCCTTCCACATGGGAGGTGCAGAGCAGAACAGAATTAGGGGCTCTCAGCTCCAGGGTGTCCCTTTTTCCCAGCATTTTTGCCAGAGTTTGGCTACTGGGAGGGGGAAGGGCTCATTCCTGGGATTTTCTGACTGGTTCAAAATCATCTGAGAGTTCTAAAGCCTTTTCCCAGGAGAGCTGGATAGATCTCCAGCATTCAACCCCCACCCCAGTCCCTCTTCCCAGAAAGTAATTTTTAACCTAATTACAGCCATTAACAACTCCCTCTAATTAATTATCCCTCAGGGGCCTTCTGGGCTTCCCCCACCTCCCAATGTGCAGCTTTTATCACAATCCCTGATTTAGTCTGGGTTTTTCCAACTAATCTCTCTGCCTGTGCTGCTCCTTTAATAAACCAGAGCCAAAGGTGGAACAGCTCCAGGAAAATCCCCCAGGGACTGAGCCCACGCAGTTATTGGGGTCCTGAACCCAGAGTTTTACACCCTGGGCCATAAAAGAAATGATCCTGCAGCTGGAAAATAACAGGAATGGAGATAAAGTGGAGCTGGTTTCCCTTCTCCCAGCTCAGAGCAGCCTCAGGGAGTTAAGAGCTCTTTTTCCAGGGATAAAAAGTGTGGAGTGGGGAACATTTGGGATGGTGGGAGCTGTGGATCCTCTGTGGGATAGAATCTGGGGTGTGGGGGCTCATTCTAGCTCTGGAATTCTGGCCCTGTGGCCCTGATCAAATCCCTCCCTTCTTTCCCCATCCCACTCTGGAAATCAGAGCATTCCCTGGGCTTTGCTCCCTGATTTTCTGCATTCCCAGGGCTGCAGCTGCTCAGCACCAGTGAGGATTCACATCTTGGGACCAGGGGATAAATCCTGGCTTTCCAGCCAGAGCTTCCCAAAATCCCCCTGTCCAGAGCCAGTTCTGGCTCCATGGTTGGGATCTCATTAAATCTCCCTTCACAGTGAGCTCTCAGGCTGGAAAAATGGGAATTAAATCAGCTTTGCTCCTCCTCCTGCAGTGGCTGAGCCCCGTGGTTCCTGCAAGGAGACACTTTTGGGATACATTTCCACCTTGGGACTTAATGCAGGAGGGACCTCGGGAACATCCTGGGAGGGACCTGGCAATGTCAGGGTTGGAAATGCTGAGTCAGCAACAAAAACTCCTGAGAAAGCAATTCCAGCAGGAGGTTTGTCCATAAAATGTGGTGGATGGGTTAAAGAGGCCAAGCTGCTTCTGGATGCATGGCCAAGGGAGACATTTCCTGGTTAAAGAAAGTGGGATTGTTCATCCTGAATGAGACACCAGGGGTGACCAAACTGTGACCTTGCAGGACCTGAAGGGGCTGCAGGAAAAATGGAGAGGGAATATTTCCAAGGGATGGAGGGACAGGACACAGGGAATGGCTGCCACTGCCCAGGGCAGGGCTGGATGGGATATTGGGCAGGAATTGTTCCCTGGCAGGGTGGGCAGGGCTGGCACAGGGTGCCCAGAGCAGCAGTGGCTGCCCCTGGATCCCTGGCAGTGCCCCAGGCCAGGCTGGACATTGGGGCTGGAGCAGCCTGGGACAGTGGGAGGGGTCCCTGCCATGGCAGGGGGGGCTCTGGATGGGTTTAAGGTCCTTCCAACCCAAACCATTCCAGGATTCCATGAAATCTCAGACTGGAGCAATCCCTGAAGTTCAGGGCAGCCAGGGCTGAGCTCCCTAAGGGAAGCAGGAGGCAGCACATGATTGGAGTGAAAACAGGGGGGTCTGGATGGAAAATCCTGCCTGGATCCCCCTCCCTGCCTGAGGGCCCAGGGACAGGAGCTGCAGTGGCTCCCACGGGAATGGGAGCCCAGAGCTGCTGCCCTGGGGCTTTCACCCCATTTCCCACGGGAGGAACCCCCTCGGTCCCATCCCAGCCGTGGCTCCCCCTGGGATGCTCCAGGATCTCCAGGAGCATTTCCATGGCAATTCCTGACTGGATGAATGAGGTTTGTGAGCTCATGAATGGGAGCTGGGCAGGAGCTGGCACAGGGAAGGATCCATCACCTCCAGAGGGATTCCAGGGGATCCAGGACCTCCTGGAACAGGGAATTGCCCTTCAGCCCCCTCCACTCCCTGCTCTGGATGCATGCCCATCCATTTTTCCCTTTCCAGGTGCTTTTGGGTACCCTGGTGTTGGAATCTCCCCCTCCAGACCTTGGGAAGCTGCACTACCCCTGCAATATTCCCCTTTTCCCTGGCCATGGCACCAAGGCTTGCACACACACACTAAAATCCATCTTTTTAAGGGCTGATCCCATGGACAAAGCAAAATTCTTCCTTCCCCTTTTCCAGGCTGGTTTTTGCAGCATCACCCAAACCTCTCCATCAGCAATGGGATCAGACTTCCCAACAGAGCTGCACAGGACATTCAGGGAAGATGGAAAGTACCTGGAAAAGGGCAATTCCTGCCAAATTGGCCATAAAAATTTCAGAGGCTTCAGTGAAGCCCTGGCTTCCGAGCTGGAACAACGCTGTTTCATGGGGCTCTGGAGACTCATCCCCTCCAAAGGTTTTATGGGATAGAGAGCAGAATTACAGATCCAGAGTGGCATTAGAGAGACAGCAAAATAGGATTCAGGGCTGGCAGTGATGGCTTGGAAACCCTTATTTCCAGTCAGGGTGGAAGCACTGGGATTTGGGGATGAGAAGGAATTAAAGAACATTTCCCATATTTGAGGTGCCATTTCACAAGGGATTGGGTGCCAGGACACAGGCAATGTGAGTCCAGGAGATGTGTATTCCTTCCCAATATCCTATCCATCCCTGTCCCTGTCCCTCCCTGCCCTAGCTGGGATATTGGGAAAGAATTCCTGGCTGGGAGGGTGGGGAGGCCCTGGAATGGATTTCCCAGAGCAGCAGTGGCTGCCCCTGGACCCCTGGCAGTGTCCCAGGCCAGGCTGGATGGGCTTGCAGCAGCCTGGGACAGTGGCAGGTGTCCGTGGGTTGGAATTGGATGAGCTTTAATGTCCCTCCCAACCCAAACCATTCCACAATTCCATGGATTTACATTTCCTAACCCTTGTTCCAAGCATTTTCTCTCACCCATGGTCTGACCCCTTCTGGACACAGGTTCACCCCTGATTTCTTTGTTCCCCTCAATCCCACAAACTCTCCTGTGGGATCCCTCCAATTTATCCTAAAATTCTGAATTAATTCAACAAGGAGATCCCATAAATCCAATCCCACGGAACCTTCATGGCACAGGAGCACTTGGAAGCAGGAGATGGAAGAAAACTTTGAATTTGTAGGGCAGGAGAGGGGTTTTGCTTGGAAAACAGGGTTGGGAGGGAACTAGGAATGGATGCAGAGGAAAATGGGTTTGGAGGGAGGGGATGGAGATGAGGCAGAGCCTAGAAGAGGCAGAGATTGGGAAGGGAGGCTGGGAAGAGCCATCAGATCCAAGGATGAGGGAATGGTTTGGGTTTCCTGCTCCCCCTGTACCCTGTGGAAAACAGGATTTTATAAAAAGGTGGAAAAGTGAGGACAGGAAAACTTCAGAGTCCAATTCCCCCCACCCCCCAAACTGGGCACCTCTGCCAGAGTTTGGGAACTGAGTCTAACAAATCCAGCCAGAATTTTCTGGGAGAATGAGGGAGAAGGGTCTGGCTCCCTCTGGGTGTTCCAGGGAATAAGCAGGAGGAGGGGCAGAGTTTCTTGGAGCAGGGCAGGGGGAATCCCCATCCCTGAGGGATTTCATCCATGTGGATGTGACATTTGGGGACATGGGGCAGTGGTGGCCCAGAGGGAACAGCTGGGCTTGATCTCAGAAGGCATTTCCAACCCTTATTATTCCATAATTCCATGTTATTGGAAATTTTAAACTGATTTTGTACCTGAGCCACAGGCCCAGCTCATCCAGGGGGAGCAGGAGTGGGAGCAAACCCAGGATGAGGCTCCAGGGGGGCTGCCCTGGACTTTTTATGGATCTGCAGGAGATTCCAGTGCTGCTGTTCCTGTTGGATTTGCAAAGAAGGATCCTGGAGCTCCAAAATCTGATTTTTCCCTGGGCACTCTTGTGCTCTGTAACACTCCCCAGCTCTGCTCCAGGGGAGCTCCCAGGGGCTGGAACGGTCAAATTCATCCCTTCAAACCAACTCCTCAGGAAGGGAGCAAATGGGAAGGAACAGCCAGGGTGGGAAAGGAGCTGGAGATGCAAACAGACAATTCCAGCACCATTAACTGGGAGCTGGGACCAGCCAGCCGTGGCTGCTCTGGGTTTTTCAGCATTTCCCAGCTGGAGCTGTCTGGGATGGAAATTCCACGAGGTTGCTGCTGTTGGAGGTCTTGTTTGGGAACAGAGAGTTCTGGTTCTGGTTTTGTTGGGAACCCAGCCCGGGTGGGGGTGTTCGGGGAGGGGTTGGATCCTTCCTTGGGATCGCTGGAGTTTGGTGCCATCAGCCACAGGAGAGGGTAGGAATCAGTGCTGGATCCATCCCAGAGCCAGAGGAAAATGGGGCAGGGCAAGGTTCTTCCCTCAGCCACAGGGTGCTGGCACTGCCCTGGCTCCCTAGGGGATGTCCCAGCCCCGAGCCAGAGCTCCAGGAGCTCCAGGACAGGGTGCTCAGGCTGGGATTGTTGGGAGCCTGGGCAGGATCCTCCCAACTCAGGATATTCCAGGATTTTATGAAACTGCCCCGACCTCTGCTGGAATCATCTCCACCACATTTCCCTGTTTGAGAAAATGAAACAGGCAGAGAAAACAGGGATAGCACTTCCAATTAATTGGAGGAATGACCTCTGTGGCTGCAGGCAGAGGCTGGCAGCTCCCGGGAGGCTCTGTGCCAGGAGCAGTGTGGAAAGGCAGGAGTGTGGCCAGGGAAGGGCTGTGGCAGGAGCTGATCCTCCCCTGCCCCTGGGATCTCTTCCCTCCAGGTTTTCCAAACTCATCTCCTCTTTTCCTGGCATTTGGGACAAGCAGGATCCATCCAGCTTCCAAGGAGTCAAATAAATTTTTTTCCTTCCCCTTTTAGCACCTGCCAGCTGGGAACTAATCCCAGTAATCCTGGGATCAGGAGGGTTGGAAAAGCGTTTAATTCATTAATTAATTATTAATGACTGCAAAAGGGCCAGGCTGAGAGTTTGTCACCCTCAATTAGAGGCTGGAGCTGGATTTCTCTGGGCAGGAGCAAGAGGAGCAGCCCTTGGGAAGCTGCCAGGGAGCACAATTCCTGCAGGATCCGAGGGCAGGGATGCTCCTGCTGCCTTTTCCCTGCCTTTCCTGCTGCTTTGCTGTGGTTTGTTCCCACTTTGGAGGCAGCAGGTGAGGGTGGAGGGAGCAGCTCCACATCCTGGGGCTGATCCAGCTCTGGATCCCTCCCACCAGCCCCCAGTTGGGATAATCTGGGAGAAAGGAAAGGGATTCCCCCAGGAATCCCTCAGGAGGAGGATGTGGGTCTGGAGGGGCTGCAGGGAAAGGGATCAAACCCAATTAAGTCTCTCGTGTTAATTCTTTCCATGGCTGAGGACTGGGATTGCTGCATCCCTCCTGTTCCTGTTCTGGCTCCTTGGGTGCCTTTCTCAGCATTCCAGCAGCTCCAGCGGCACAGAGGGCAGAGTCCAGCTCTGAAACCAGTCCCATGGGATCAAGGCTTTGGATGGAAAGGCTTTTCCTGAGGTTTCAGCCCTGACTTGGCCACGAAGGGATTCATAGGAGCCCTCAGGGATGGAATCCCCCTGGATTTAACCCGGGATTCCCGGGCCAGGCTGGGAGCAGCAGCTGGGAGAAAACTCCACAACTTCAGGGAATGTGCACGTTCTCCTGCTTGGGGAAGGGTTGGTGGAGCTTTTCCAGTTTGTGGAGTGGAGTCTGCTGGGCAGAAATTGCAGCTGATCCTTCCACAGCTGCTCCCACTCCTGAGACGTTCATTGTCACCTGGGAGTGTCACCAGGAGAACTGCTTAGGGACAGCTTGTGCCCAGTGAGTTATCCCAGGAATCAGGGAGCTCCTGGGAGCGGGGGATGCCCTGAGGGACTGCAGTGGCTGCCCTGCAGCAGAGGAGCTCCTGTGACAGGGGAGATGTCCTTGTCCCTGTCCTTGTCCCTCTCGCTGGCCCTGGCCCTGTCCAGCAGCTCAAATCCCTGTTCCCATCCCTATCCCACAGCTGATGTCCCTGTGCCATCCCCAGCTGATGTCCCTGTTCCCAGCTGATGTCCCTGTCCCTGTGCTGTGCCCAGCTGATGTCCCTGTCCCCAGCTGATGTCCCTGTCCCTGTGCCATCCCCAGCTGACGTACCTGCCCCCTCCGTGGGGCGAGTGCCGCTCCCCGGAGCTGGGGCTGGCATTTTTCCCAGTGTACAGCGTCACAGCCTGCAGGATTGACTGCGAGACTCGCTACATCGTGGAGAACTGCAACTGCAGGATGGTGCACATGCCAGGTCAGGACAGGGACCCTGGGGACACTGGGGACTGGGGGCACCTGGGGACTGGGGACACCTGGGGCTGGGCTGGAGGCACTGGGGGCATGTGAGGGCAGAAGGTGCCCATGGCCTTTGGGAGAGGCTGGGTGAGGCAGCAGCGCCCTGGAGCCAGCAGGGCCATCCCTGTCCACAGGGACAGCAGAGGGGGAGGGAGGGATTGCCCAGCCCTGCTCTGGGCTGGGGTGGCCTCACCCAGAGTTCTGGGGCAGTTTTGGGCACCACAAAACAAAAAAGACATCAAGGAACTCGAGAGGATCCAAAGGAGGGACGTGAGGATGGGGAAGGGTCTGGAGAGGCCACAGGAGGAGCAGCTGAGGACACTGGGATGTTCAGCTGGAGCAGAGGGGGCTGAGGGCAGAGCTCAGTGAGCTCAGTGTCCTCGGGAGGGGCACGNTGTCCCTGTGCCATCCCCAGCTGACGTACCTGCCCCCTCCGTGGGGCGAGTGCCGCTCCCCGGAGCTGGGGCTGGCATTTTTCCCAGTGTACAGCGTCACAGCCTGCAGGATTGACTGCGAGACTCGCTACATCGTGGAGAACTGCAACTGCAGGATGGTGCACATGCCAGGTCAGGACAGGGACCCTGGGGACACTGGGGACTGGGGGCACCTGGGGACTGGGGACACCTGGGGCTGGGCTGGAGGCACTGGGGGCATGTGAGGGCAGAAGGTGCCCATGGCCTTTGGGAGAGGCTGGGNTGTGCAGGGCTGGGGTGGGACTGGATGATCCTGGGGGTTCCTTCCAGCTCAGGATGTTCCCTGTGAAACAGGGGCAAGCCATGGAAGAGAGACCTGGGTCTAATTTAGGTTGGAAAAGACCTCTGGGATCATCAAATCCCCCTTTTTAGCTCCAGTGCCACCTTGGGTGCTGTTCCCAGCAGCTCCTGCAGGACAAGCCCCTGTGGCAGGAGAGGTGGGGACAGCTGGGGTCACCTGGCTGGGGGAGGTCCCTGGGTCCCCCTGTGATGGCTTTGTCCTGTCCCTGCAGGGGATGCTCCCTTCTGCACCCCGGAGCAGTACAAGGAATGCGCAGAGCCCGCACTCAGTGAGTACCGGGGCCATCCCTGCATCCCCGGAATTCCAGCGGCCTGGATCCCCCTGGGTGGGCCTTGATCCCCCAGGCTGGGCCTGGATCCCCCTGGGTGGGCCTGGATCCCCCTGGGTGGGCCTGGATCCCCCAGGCTGGCTGGAACAGGAAAGGGGTTAGGATTAGCCCCAGGGTGCTGGGAAGTGCTGGATGCACTCTGGGATGAAGTTCCTCCTGGTTCTCCATGAGCACAGAAACCCTGGGGATCTGGGGAGCCCCTCTAGGGCTGGGTTGGGATGGAGGGACCCATCCCAAGTCTGGATTAGGAGACTCAGTCACCAGTTCTCCAAGCTGTTGTTGTTGCCTTCAGCAAGAGGCTTCTCCAGGGTGGTGAGAACTGGGATGAACTGGGAGAGAACTGTCCAAGACATTGGACATTTTGGGCCCCTTGGCCCCTTTTTGGGGGACAGTCTCTGCTGCATGTCCCTGCTCTGTGAGTCCATGCCTGCCCCCTGCAGGTCTCCTGGCAGAGAAGGACAGCAGCTACTGCATCTGCAGGACCCCCTGCAACCTCACCAGGTACAACAAGGAGCTCTCCATGGTCAAGATCCCCAGCAAGACCTCGGCCAAGTACCTGGAGAAGAAGTTCAACAAGTCAGAAAAATACATCTCGTGAGTGGGGGAGCACCTGAATTCCTTTGGTTTTTGGGAGGGAAATGTCTGGAAAATGCCCAGTCCTGGCCAATGCATCCCCAGCACAGGGATGTCCTCCAGGGAAGAGCAGAGTGAAAACCTGGAAGAGATGAGGTTGATTTCTTCTGAGTAGAACAGCCTGAATTCCTTCCCAAGGATTGTCCTCGTGGGAATCCTCCAGTCCCACCAAAAAAGTGCAGAATTTCCCAGTTTTGCTCGTCCTGTTGGAGATTTGTATCTCTGGACTGAGGTTGCCAGGCCTGGAGCTCTCCCAGCCCTGGGCATGATTGCCTGTGTGGAGTGAGAGTTATTCCAGATCCCTTGGATTCTGCTCCACAGAATCACAGAATCATGGAATGGATTGGCTTGGAAAGGACCTTAAACCCACCAGTGCCACCCCTGCTATGGCAGGGCCACCTTCCACTGTCCCAGGCTGCTCCAAGGCCTGTCCCAGCCTGGCCTGGGGCACTGCCAGGGATCCAGGGGCAGCCACTGCTGCTCTGGGCACCCTGTGCCAGCCCTGCCCACCCTCACAATCAGGAATCACCATCCAATAAGAGTTCCCAGCAAAGTGAGATTCAAGGTCCTGAGGAATTCTGTGGAAACCTTTCCCACCTGCTCCAAAGGCCCCTTCAGGTCCTGAGGGTGCCCTGAGCTCCTGCTCTGCTCCAGCTCCAAGTTCTGTTTGTTCTGAGGACCCCAGAGAGAGGAAAAATGCAGACAAAGGGGAATAAAGCCCCAAAATCCTGTTTTTCCTTTATCCCAAAGAATTGAGCCACCAGTGGCTCCTGGGCTGATGTTTTTTCTGTTTCCACAGAGAGAATATTCTCGTGCTGGACATTTTTTTTGAAGCACTCAACTACGAGACCATTGAGCAGAAGAAAGCCTATGAAGTTGCAGCCTTACTTGGTAAGGGGGGACTGGGACCAGTTTGGGGTCTCTACTGGTCTGGAGGGGTACACAGCCTCAAAACCCCCAGCAGGGCCCCATCTCTACTTTCCTCACCCCACCAGGGCATCCCAGCAATGTCCCCATGGATACTCCATGTGTTCACGGAAGGTTCTGGAGCTGCTCCATCCCTGCCTGCTCCCTTTTTTGGGAGATTGGGGGCTGGGTGGGCACTGGGTGCCCCCTGTGGTGCAGGGTGTGGGGGACATCCCAAACTCATCTCCCATCACCTCTTCCCTGTTCCAAATCCATCCTTTCCAACTGGGCCTGAGCTCTTAGCCTTTGGATGCCTCATGAAGGAGCTGCAGGAGACCCATGGAAGGTCCTGCTCCCATTTTTGGGAGATTTTGGGGCTGGGTGGGCACTGGGTGCTCTCTGTGGTGTCTCCTGGGCTGTGTGTGTGGAGGACATCCCAAAATCATCCCAAAATCACATCTCCATCACCTCTTCCCTGCTCCAAATCCATCCTTTCCATGAGGAGGTGGAGGAGACCCATGGAAGGTTCTGGAGCTGCTCATCTCTGCCTGCTTCCAGCCCCCCATTTTTGGAGATTTGGGGTTGGGTGGCTGCTGGGTGCTGTCTGTGGTGCAGGGTGTGAGGGACATCCCCAAATCATCTCCCCATCACCTCTTCCCTGCTCCAAATCCACCTTTTCCAGCCAGGCCTGGGCCCTTGGCCTTTGGATGCCTCAGGAGACCCTGAGCTGCTCAGCCCCAAATCAGCTCCAGCTTTGGGGTCCCAGCTGTAGATTTGGAGTTGGCCCCATTGGCTTTGGGGTGGGGGTGAGCCCTCCCCCAGCCCTGCAGCCTCCCTGAGCCACCCCAAATCCCTGGATCCCACTGGAAAGCTGGGAGTGCTCAGCACCTTGGGAAGCTGGAGCTGGGTCACCCCTGGACACAGAGGTGTCCCCATGTCACCCCACAAGGGTGGCCCTGCCAAATGCCCCCTCGGGATCCCTTCTGCACCTCCTGGGGCTGTTTCAGGAATTCCAGGGAGGAAGAGGAGGCTGCTGGGGCCTCTCTGACCCAAACCCCATTTGCCCCTCATGGGACCCTCATTCCCAAGGCTCTGGAGCCTCAGGAGGAGCCTCATCCCAGAGTCTTTCTCCCCAGGCTCAGAGCCTCCAGGTGATTCTGTGTGCTGGAAATCCAGAGCACCCCTGGGATCATTCCAGGTTCTCACTTTGCTCCCAAACCTTTTCCCTCTTTCCTCTCTCTGTGTCTCATGGACACCCCTGGAAAAGGCCCCTTCCCCCCTCACCCATGGGTGCCTTTGCTCTGGGGGTCAATCCAGGGCTGTTCTCCAGCACAATCCATAGGATTTGCCTTCCCTGAGCACCACATCCCAGTCCCCTTCCAGCACATTCCTGAGAATCTCCTCAGGTTCCTCCTCCACCCTGGGACACTCAAGCAGAAGCCAGGAGATGCTTCCCAAAAAACCCAGGGCACCTCCCTTCCCACTTTTTTGCCAGGTTGGGCTTTTCCCTTGGCTCCAGGGACATTCATTGTTCCCAGCACCTTCCCCAGACTGGGAACTGGGATTCCTGGGATGCAGCTGGAGCACTCCAGGCTCCATTAGCAGGAAACCACTCTGGGGGCCAGGCCCATTGCTGGGGTGCCACTGGAGATGCTGCTGCTCCGGGGGGAAATTCCAGGAGGAATTTCTCCCAGTGTTTGAGGATGGGAGGGCCCAGCAGTGCTGGGAGCCCTCACGGTGCTGTCCCTGCAGGTGACATTGGTGGCCAGATGGGGCTGTTCATCGGGGCCAGCATCCTCACCATCCTCGAGCTCTTCGATTACCTGTACGAGGTAAGCCTGGGATTCCCATCCTGGAGCCCTCAGCCCAAATTTCCCATCCTGGAACCCCTCATCCCAGAAATTCCTATCCTGGAGCCCCTCATCCCTGGATTTTCTGTTCCCTGGGGATCGCAGAGCCCCCCCAAATCCTGGATTTCCAGCCTGCCTCACCCAGCTCCCACAGCCCCATCCCTGTGGGAACAGGGAGTTCTATTCCCATGGGATGTCAGAGTTGTCCATGGCTGTTGATTTAGGGTGTCCTAATCCAGGCTGGGAAGGGAATCCCATAATGCCAGCTCTGAACTCACTTCAAATCCCCTCATTTTCATTTTTTGGGGATGCTGACTTTATATTTTTATATTTTTAGATGATTTTCCCCATCCCGATCCCTCCTGGGCAGCTCCAGCATTGGTGCCATTAACCAGGAATAAAAAATATGGAAAAATTCCAGGCCTAAAGCTCAGAGAGCAACAAAAGCTGAGCCTGAATTTAGATCTTGGCCTGGATACCCAAATATTTTGTTAGATTTGCCTTTTCCTGGATTTTTGGGGGTTTTTCCTAAGTAGGCCCTAAGAAAACACAAATTTGGGATTTCCCTCTCTGTTCTCCTCCTTTCTTTGACATCTGCTGATACAATTTGTCAAATGTGGGGTTTTCTGCTGCTCTTTTTATTTTTTTTTCTCTTATTTGGGCTTAAAATTCATTTTGTCCCCTCAGAGAAGCTCTGTGGGGATGTCCCAGCAGGGGAATCTTCACATTCCCAGATATTTAACCCCCACCAGCCAGGAAAAAAAAACAATAAAACACCTTGAAATTTCAAAAAAATCCACACAGCTTTTTCCACTCTGTGTGGAGTTTCACAAGAGGGGATCAGCACCTCAAAAATTTGAGTCTTCAGCCAAAGTATTTAGAGATTCTGGGAATGACAGCAACCAGATACTTTTTTTTTTTTTATGGATTGGCCAAATTTGGGGGAAATAGTGACCACAGAGAGGCTTTTTTGTGATCTTCTGCTGAGCTCTGTCCTCGTGGTCCCCAATTCCCACCACACTCCTTGCACCAGCCAGGGTCCACATTCCTTAGGAACTGGCCCCATTTTCTGGGATTTCAGGATTTCACCTTTCTTCTTGTTGGTTTTATTTCTCTTTTCTCTCAGTGGAAGTTTTCCAGTAAAACACTTTCCAAGTTTTATGGGATTTCCCTGGAAGCCAAATCCTGCAGCAGCAGGAAAATGAGGGGGCTGGGAAGAGAAACTGAGCTCACAGAGCTGGGAGCTTTCCCTGAACCCCAAAAGTCCCCAGAATGGAAATTTTGTGGGTTTTATTCCTTGTAAGAGAATCCTGGAATGGCTTGGATGGACAGGACCTGCCATGGGTGCCAAGGGACACCTTCCACTGTCCGTCTCTTCCCTTTCTCATGTTTTAATCTCACATCCAGGATGGCTTTAAAGAGTCTCTTCAAGAGTTTGGTTTTTTTTGGATGAAGATTTTTTCTTTTCCCCCAGAATCTTATTTTGAAAGGGAAATGCCCACAAAGAGGTTCCTGCATTTCTCCATTTCAGTTCATTTTTAGGACTGATTTTTCCACCACAAATGGAAATTCACAGCCAGAGAGCATCTTCCCTCTGGTCTGTCCTAAACCTGTCTGGAAAATGATCAAGAAGTCCTGGAATGGTTTGGGTGGGAGGCCCCTTAACCCCCCCCATGCCCACCCCTGCCATGGCAGGGACACCTCCCACTGTCCCAGGCTGCTCCAGCCCCAATGTCCAGCCTGGCCTGGGACACTGCCAGGGATCCAGGGGCAGCCACTGCTGCTCTGGGCACCCTGTGCCAGCCCTGCCCATCCTGCCAGGGAATAATTCCTGCCCAATATCCCATCCAGCCCTGCCCTGGGCAGTGGGAGCCATTCCCTGTGTCCTGTCCCTCCATGCCTTGTCCCCAGTCCCTTTCCAGCTCTCCTGGAGCCCCTTTAGGCCCTGAAGGGGCTCTGAGCCCTCCCTGGAGCTCCTCCTGTCCAGGTGAGCACCCCCAGCTCTGCCAGCCTTTCCAGGGCAAAGCCCTTAGAGCATCCCCCTCCTCCCAACCCTTGGGAATGCACCCCCAAACGCAGCACATCCCAGTGCTCCCTGTCCCACTGCAGCCTCTTCCCACCTTAACCCCAGCTCCCTCTTTTTGCAGCTGATCAAGGAAAAATTACTGGACCTTCTTGGAAAAGAGGAAGAGGACGGGAGCCATGACGAGAACGTGGTAAGGAGAGAAGGGAAAATTCCCTGGGGATGCTGGAGCTCTTCCACGTGTGTCAGGATCTGGTTATTAAAATTACAGTGAGAGGTGCCTCTGCCCCAGTTAAGGTGCAAATGGGACCAGGTGCCAGTGACAATAGTCTGGGGTTTATTGGATAGGAAATCTGAGAGAGAGAGAAAAGAGAGAAAAAGCAAGGGAAAGAAATGGAAAATAGGTGGGGGGAACAGAAAGAGAGTGACAGAGCCAGAATGAGGGAAGTATCACCATCAGTGCATCCCAGCAGTGCTCCATGGATCCTCTCCAGCTGCTCCTGGTGCTGGAGGTCCCTGCAGAAGCACAGAAGAGCTCGGGGGCAGGAAAGGCCAGGCTCGTCCCAGGGCTGGAGTTTGCCGTTGTGTCCAGGACAGAGCCCAGGCTTGCTGCCTCCCGTGCAGTGCTGCTGTGCAGGCTCCAGCAGGGGCTCTGGCAGCACTGCAGGCTCTCTGCTGGATTCTCACGGGGATTTCCCATGGATGTACCTTCCCAGGACTGGGGGTTCCACAGCTGGGCCAGCTTGTGTGAGGGAGGATGGGTGAGGTGTTCAGACCAGAGGTCACACCCAAAACCTCCTCATTTCCAGGGGAGTGAACCCGGCTCTGGTCTCCCCCAGCCCAAACCCAGCCAGGGAAGAGTCTCTGCTGGTTTTGGCTTTCTTGTGGATGCATTCCTCTCCCTCAGCCTTGTTTGTTTTTTTCCTAGGCCTGAGATGATTAAAGAACGGCTTTTCCCTTTATCTAATTTAACTTACAGCCAAAAGTCTCATCCAGGTGTCTTCAGGGAGCCTTCTCTGGCTGTAGCTTCTTTATCCAGTTTTTGTTATAATGAGCAAAACTTTATATCAATTATATAAAGAGGTTTTTTTATATTATATAAAACTTTATATCAACATTTGAGGCATGAACTATTTCAGTCTCTGTCGACCCCAAACCCAGCCAGGGAGGAGTCTCTGCTGCGTTTCTTGTGGATGAATTCCTGTCCCTCAGCCTTGTGTGAGGTGATGGAAGAATGGTGTGAAAAACCACCAAGGGTTCACTTTCCTGGTAGATTTTAAAAGGTTTAATAAAACATAAAGAGACAAACAATAAAGTAAAAGGTTATAACAGCAGGTGCTTGGCATTCAGCCAAGAGCACCCCTGCTGCTTTGGAGACAGCCCTTAAATTCACCAGCCTGTTGCACATTCACNTAAAAAAAAAAAGAAGAAAAACTCGCTATGCATTAAAAGAATATAAAAATAATATAAAAATATAAATTCTAAATATACTCTGCCCAAAGTGAGAGGCGCCTTGGACCTGACTCCTGTTGTCCTTTCCTCCTGGGGGGGTTTGGCTCCAAGCTGGGAAGCAGCTCCCAGGCTGGGAGAGAATGTTCACCTGGAAAAGGGAAGCTCAGAGAAGAGAAACCTCAGAGCCCCTTCCCATGCCTAGAGGGGCTCCAGGAGAGCTGGAGAGGGACNGAAATGCTGGGCTCCTCCCCCTGGCTGGAGCATCTCCCCATGGGATGATGGAATTTGATCAGCCATGGCCTGGGACTGCATGGCCATGGACAGGAGAGATCTCCCACAGAGATAATGAACATTGCTCCAACTGGTTTATCACAGAGATAAAGGACATTGGTTTATCTTCATCACAGAGATAAAGAACATTGTCCCACCTGGTTTTACAGAAGGCCTGTTAGCAGAAGAGATCTCCTGCAGGGAGGATGGGCTGTGGGAAGATAAAGAACACTGCCCCAGCTGGGTTAACACCGGCCATGAACAGCAGATATCTGCACTGAGATCAGGATCACTGCCCCACTGGGTTAACAGCTGGTGATAGAATACAGACTTTGGGTCACATCCTGTATTGCAGCCTAAGACAACACTCCACATACAGTACCCACCCTGATATTTGTAAAAAGTCAATACCATAATTTGTATTTATAGCAATGGGTTTCCCTTTATGCAATCCCAGCAGTTTGATTCCAGCCAAGCTCTCCAAGGAGCTTCCTGTGGTTGTGGCTCCTTTATCCAGTTCTTGTTACAATGAGCAAAAGTTTCTATCAGTGTTTGAGGCATGGGCTATTTCAGTCCCTGCCCTGGGAGGGGCAGGAGCATCCAGCAGCTGTGGGATAAAGCCTTACCTGGTTTTCCATCGGCAGAGCACCTGTGATCCAGTGCCAAACCACTCGGAGAGCCTGAGCCACACTGTGACCGTGCCCCTGCAGGCCCCGCTGGGGACGCTGGAGGAAATCGCCTGCTGACCCCTGCCACCACAGTGCCCACCCCGAGGAAGGAAAGCTGCACAGGGAAAACAGGCACCCAGCTCAGGTTTGCNCAGGAGAGCTGGAGAGGGACTTGGCACGCAGGATGGAGGGACAGGACACTGTTTGGGATTGTCCAAGCCTGAGCAGCAGCAGCAGCAAATCCCAAAGGAAGCATCCCAGATATCCCAAGCACTGCATGCCCAGGCTTTTCCTGGCCCTGGGATTCCTCAGCTGCCTCCCTCAGCTCTGTTCCTCTTTGCAGTCCCTGGGTTTCAGTGCCAGAGGAGCATCCCAGAACTGTCCATTCCCAGCGCTGTAAGCTGAGAGTTTCACAATAACAGAGACCCAAAAGTCGCCGCTCCCGGATCCTTGTCCCGCTCGCGCCCTCCGGGTGAGGCTGGGCTGAACCCCGAGCTCAGCCCAAGGTGAGCATCCCTGGAGAGGAGCCAAGGGGTTCCCTGTGGATCACCCCAGTCCTGCTCCTCCACCTGCAGTGCCTGGAGAGTCCAGGAGCAGCGGCTGGGGTTGGCTTCATTCATTTCTTTTTTAATTTTTGGGGGAAATTTTTGGAATTTCCTTCTTCTCCCATTCATGGATTCTGTGCTTTCTCCTTGTTCTCCTGACTGATATTAAAACTGGTCTTGTGGAAATGGCCAGGCTGTGTCATTCCTGCCTTGCCCTCATGCCCAGTGGGAGGGCAGATCCCAGGAAAAGCCTTCCCAGGGCACTTCCTCATCCCTTATCCCTCCTTTTCCTCTCCCACTGTGTCCTCACAGCTCAGGATGGGGTGGGAGTGGTGCCGTGGCCGGGCTCAGCTGCATCCCTGTCTTCTCTGGGGTGGGGATCTCCAGCTGTGCTGGCATCTCTGGGATGTTGTGGAATCTCTTTGCTGCCAGAGGTGTTGGAAAGCTCTCCATGAGGTTTTGGGATTGTTCAGCCTGGAGGAGAAGCTTTGGGGTGACCTCATTGAGGCCTTCCAGTGCCTGAAGGGAGCCTGGAAAAAACCTGGAGAGGGACTGGGGACAAGGGATGGAGGGACAGGACACAGGGAATGGCTCCCACTGCCCAGGGCAGGGCTGGATGGGATATTGGGAAGGAATTGTTCCCTGAGAGGGTGGGGAGGGGCTGGGATGGAATTCCCAGAGCAGCAGTGGCTGTCCCTGGATCCCTGGGAGTCTCCCAGGCCAGGCTGGAGCAGCCTGGGACAGTGGGAGGTGTCCCTGCCATGGCAGAGCTGGGAATTCAGTGATCTTTAGGCCACTTCCAACCTAAACTGGTCCAGGATTCTGGGATTACAACTTCTCCTTTACTGATCCACTTTAACTGGCATAACCAGAAAATCCATTTCCAACCAAGTGCATCCCAGAATGTGTCAGCAGTGGCTTCATCCCTGGATCCAGGCACTGGATGGATCTGCTCTGCCACTTCTCCAGCACAGGGGGAGACCTGGGAATTTTAAGAAACACCCTCAGGAAGGTAGGAGGGTTTGAGGGGCCTGGAAAAAGGGCCCTGAGCCCTGATGGAGAGGGATGGGAGGAGATTTCATTTCCAATTCCAAACATCAGGGTTAAGGGTTCCTTTTCAAAAAAAAAAAAAAAAAAAAAAAAGAAAAAAAAGGGAGAGAGGATAAAGATCAGGAAAAGCTGTGCGGATTATTTGGGATTCAGGAGAAAAAGCAACCAAAGTTCAAACCCCCAGCACAGCCCCAGCTCTGCTGAGTGTCCCAGGATTTTGCAGGGAAAAGGGAAGCTTCACTATTTCCAGTAATTAACCACATGCTGGCCTGGAGCACATTCCAAAGAAAAGAGAAAGGAGTGGAAAAGGCACTGGCAGATCCATCCCACCCCTGTTAGGTGTTGGATGGATCTGCCCAGGGATGGAGCAGGGATGGGAGCAGGGGTGGAGCAGGGGTGGAGTCCTGGATAGAGACTGGGATGGAGCTGGGATTGGAGCAGGGATTGGAATAGGGATGGGAGCAGGAAGCAAGGATGGAAGCCAACCATCAGCTCCCAAAATCCTGATGGAAAAAATGAAAAAAAGAATCCCTGTGGGAGATGAAAATCCCATGGACAAGGTGGGGGAATCCAGAGTGGGACTGACCTGGGGTTTGCCTGAGCTGGGGCTCAGGAAATTCCACATCAACCACAAATGCATCAAACAAAGCTGGATTTGCCATCCCAAGGGATAATCCCCCTTGGAGCTCCACAGAGCATGGAGCACTGGATCATCCCTGCTGGGCAGCATCTCCAGGGCTGGGACAATGAGGAAAATCCCAATGGAATGCTACAGGAGAAAAAGCAGGAGCAGAACCAGCTCTGAGAAGGAATTGCTGACGTGCAGCTGCATTTTTGGGGAATGGGACAGCTCAGCTTGGCATGGAGAGGGCTGGAGCCCAGGCCAGAGTATATTCCTGGGATTTATGGCCCAGCCAGCACTCCTGACCAGCTCCCACAGCTGTGTTCCCACAAGGAGCAGGAAAACACCCAGGAAATGCTCTTGGAGTCGCCTCCCCTTGCTCAAGGTCACACAGGCCCCTCTCCCTATTCCTCCTGCGTTGCCAGCATTCAGGAGGCTCCTCCATCCCACAGGATGCTCCAAGGACCAGCACTTCATCATTCCCGGGAATCACCAACTGTGAAGGACATTCCATGGTCCATTCTCCCTGCCCCTCCCCCTGAGCCTGCAGCAAGGACAGCAATTAGAGGCAATTAATGGGAAATTTTAGCAGGAAAATTGTCCTTGTTTTATGTCAGTTTGGGTGGGAAAAGCCCAATCCCAATCCCATCCCAATGGGAATTCTTGTGATGGTTCCTCTCCCACCTTGGTGGTTTCTGAAGGTTTTGTTGCCCTCTCCACTCCCAGAGCTCAGTGATGATCCTTTAGCTGATGGAATTTCTGGGAGCAGCAGTCTCTGTTTCCTTGCCTGTGTCTGAACCATCCAGGCTTTGAGTCTGACCCAGCTTTAAGCTTTTCCCTCCCCTCTTCCCTGTGTTTCCCAGCATCTCCATTGTTATTCCAGGCAGGAATATCCAGCAGCCTCCTTAAAGGAATCCTCTTCACGTTCCGCAGGGTTCCTGCTGTTCCTGAGCTGGGAGCAGCCCTGGAGCACAGCCAGAGCCATGGATCAGGACAATCCCAGGCTTCACCCAGGAGAACTGTGGAGCAGGGCTGGAAAAGGGAGATCAGGCTGATCCCAGCTGCATTCCTGGAGGGATCAGTGTTGGAATCCTCAGTGACATCCCTGGGATTTCCTTGGAGCTCTGGGGTGAAGGTGGGGTGGGACCACTCCCAGGTCACCAGTTTGGGGAATTCCTGCTCCCAACTTCGAATTTTTCCCTCCCTTAGCTTCTCCACCCCCTCCAATAATTCCTTTTTCCTTAAATTTTTGTCCCTCCTGCAGCCTTGCCCAGATTTGGGGCTCCCCAGGCTCCCCCTGTACCTGCAGCAAAACCACCCTGCTGTTCCCTTCACTTGGGATAATTCCTTCATTTCTCCCTCGGGGATTCCCGAGGCTGGGCAGCTGCTCCTGCCACGGCTGTGCCTGGAATCTGGGACCCCTCCAAGGCAGCTCCAGGGGCTGCTCCAGGCTTTGAGAGTGGGTCCTGCTGTGTGCCACCCAAACACGGCCCTGCAGGGGGACAGGTGGGTCCCACATTCCTGAGCCATCCAGGCTGATTCCCCATTTCTGTGCTGTCCAGGCTGCTCCTGTCCCATTCCTGTGCCATCCAGGCCATTCCCTCATTTCTATTCCATCCAGGCTGCTCCTGTCCCATTCTTCCACTATCCAAGCTGCTCCAGACAGGATGTGCCCACATTTCTGTGCATTCCAGGCTATTCCTTCATCTTTGAGCCATCCAGGCTGCTCCTGTCCCATCCCATCCCATCCCATCCCATCCCCTCATTTCTGTTCCATCGGGGCTGCTCCCCCATTTCCTCACTGCAGGCACCCCCAGGACTGTTCTGTGGGATTGTGGAGCTGTTTCCTGCAGCTCCTGCAGGGCTGAGCTGTTGGCTCCACAGCTGGGATGGAAGTGCAGCAGCTCCCAGCTTTTCCTCCATGTGCTTCCTCCTCCCGTTTCCAGGTTGAAATTCCTGCTGGGTCCCCTCCAGGATCTGAGTCCTTCCTTGGAGACTCCCAGTGCTGCTAGGAGGGACTTGGCAAAGAGCAGCAAAACCTCAGGCAAAGGGAAGTGTGCAGAGCACAAATCCCTTTTTCCCACCAATCTCCTGCAGGAAAACATGAGGAGGAGCAAAGTGGAGCAGGACCAGGGGGGAGATCCCACCTTCAGCTCTTCCTGGAAACATCCCAGTGATTTTTCCCAAGTCCAGGGCTGGGACTGCTCAGGTGCAGGTTTGTCCTGGTTTCCCACATTCCAAGGAGGACATTGGTCATCCAGAGGCTCCCTGAGGGTAATTAATAGCTGTAATTCCTGAATTCCCTCCTGGGAATTTCACCATCCAACCACAAATCATTGCTCTGAGAGCAGGAGCACTGTGGGCTGTTTCCATGAGCAGGATCTGCAGGAATAACCCTGGCAGGGTTTGGGGCTGGAATGGGAATGTCCAGAAGAGAAAATCCCAGCAACCTGATTCCAAAATGGGATGGAGGACTCTGGAGAGGAGCCCTCGAGGGAACACCTCACGACATTGCTCTGCTCCTAACTCCCCTCTGGACTGACCCTGACCAGATCCCATCTCTCCCAAATCCCTGAATCCTCAGGAACAGCTCCAAGCCCCTCCAGGGCAATGGGATTTCAGGCACAGTTGGATTTTCCCAGTTAAACCCATGGCCGAGATTCTGGGAAGCTGCTTTAATTTGGATAACCCAGAAGTGCCATTCCAGCAGAAATTTCCACTGAACCAGCCTGAATTCCATTTTCCATCCTCCTCCTTGGCAAGGGGCTTCCCAAGCCACCCGGAGTCTTTTTCCATCAGGATTCTGTAAATAAGGATGGGAGCTCCAGAATCTGTCACCTCCCAGCTCATTCATGAATTCCCACCCAAACCCCAACCTCGGGGACATGAGGAGTGCCCAATTCCCATTCCCATGGCACAGCAGTGACAGGAATGTGGCACCTGGAGTGCCTTGGCTGGACAGAGCTGAGCCAGGGCAGTGCCTGGAGCAGAAAAATCCACAAAACCCAAAATCCTAGAGCAGTCCCAGGCCAGGATTGGAGGCAGAAACCAGGGATGGGTGGGAACAGGATCCGGGAGAAGGGCAGAGCCTTGGGAACCCCTTCAGCCACCTCCAGCAGGGATTTCTCCAGCTGCAGCCATGGAAAAGCATCCCCAAAGGGGCCCTGGCACCACCCAGCAGCAGCCTGAGGAGGAAGGAGCTGCTCCAGGGGCTGGCAGGATCCAGGGGGAAGCATCCCTGTAAATTCCCTGTTTACTGGCTGAGAACAGGATTCGGCTTTTTAATTATGGATGAGAAAATAAGGGATAATGGATGGATTTACAAGCAGCATTTTGTCATGTGGGGCACCCATGAAAAATTCAGGAGCTCAGGAAGTGCCTTTTTCCCTACACAGAATTCCCAGCCCTCCCCTCACAGTCAGGCTGGAAAATGCTCTGCCGAGACCTTGAAAACACATTCCAAAAAGGCTCCCAGTTTGTAGCTAAACTGTGCATTAAATATTCCAAATTTGTGCCTAGTTCCTTGTGGGAGAGAACTCCCACATGGGGATGGGAATGGGGCCTGGGAGGAGGGAATTGTGTGCAGGGATCCAGAGGGGAAGGGGACAGGGATCAAACACCAGGAAAGGGAACAAGGATCGGACACTGGGAAAAGGGACAGGGATCAGACACTGGGAAAAGGGACAGGGATCAGACACTGGGAAAGGGGACAGGGATCAGACACCGGGAAAGGGAACAGGGATCAGACACTGGGAAAAGGGACAGAGAACAGACACCGGGAAAGGGAACAAGGATCGGACACTGGCAAAGGGAACAAGGATCGGACACTGGCAAAGGGACAGGGACCAAACACCAGGAAGGGGTCAAGGATCAGACAGATCCCAAAGGCTGGAGAAGCAGAGAGGCACAGAAGCAGGGACTGGGAAGAGGACAGGGATCCTTTCCCAGTGTTCTGGTCCCCCCAGTGGTGACACCCCAAACACAGAGTGGGGCTGTGGGAAAAGCATCCCGGGCTCCTCATCCCTCCCAGCTGGAAGGATCCCTAAACAAGGATCAGCAGCACTTTGGAGCAGCGGAATCGGGCCTGGATGCCCAAAATGTGAGATCAGACCTGTGAAAGGAGGGAATTAACCCCAAGGGAAGAGCCTGGATCCCCAAAACCTGAGAGATCATCCCCATGAAAAGGATGGAATGAATCCCAACAGAAAATCCTGGATCCCCAAACTGTGAGGAGATCATGCACATGGAAAGGGGGAATGAATCCAAGGGAAGAGCCTGGATCCTCAGAATGTGGGGAGCTGCGCCCCTCTACAGTCAGGACAAGGATGGGTCCAACCCCCCCGGGTGACAGTGACATCCCAAAATCCTGAGCCACCTCCTGATCCCGCACATCCAGGGTGGAGCAGCAGGGCTGGGATCCAGCACACACGTGCAGGGAAAAGCCCCAAAGGCAGCAGGAGAGGTGCTGGACCCACCTGGATGTGCCACCCACAGCCCTGTCCCCACCCGCGGCGGCCGGCGCGGAGCTGAGAGCAGGAATTTGCCGGATCCGTGGACAACGAGGCTCCTGATTTGTTTTTAATGGCATTGTTTACTGGCAGGGAAATCTCCCGGAGCCAGAACTTGTCTCTCCTAATAAAAAACAAGGAAATAACAACAGGAGCGAGGAGGGAGAACATTTGGAAGCCATCAGGGTTTGATTTGATTGATCCTGGTAATAAACCAGGAATTGTTAGGCTGGAACAGAGGTTGTAGATCCCCATCCATAATTTCAGAGGGAATGAGAGCTGTGAATGTGCAAAATCCCCTCAAACTCCAGGGTGAAAAATTCAGCAAGGGTTGTGGAAAAAACTGGGAAGAGGACTGGGGGTCCCAGTGCTGGATGCTGCAGGATCCCAGCCCCAGTCCCAATCCCAGTCCCAGCCCAAATCCCAGCCCAAATCCCAGCCCCAGCCCCAACCCAGTCCCTGTCCCAGTTAGGAGCTCGTGGAAACAGGACATGGGAAGAGGAAGGAAGGAAGGACG
>VXBI01011469.1:152755-163594 GCA_013397375.1 Toxostoma redivivum | reverse complement strand
AGGAGAGGAGAGGAGAGGAGAGGGACACACGGAACGGGGACAGACAAGGGGACAGAGGAGGAGGAGCTGGGCGGGAGGACTCCACACAATCCCTGAGCAGCAGCAGCAGGGACAACGAGGGATGGGCTGGCCCTGAGCCCCATCCCCATCTCCCTGCACTGCTGAGATTCATTCTGCTTCTCTTTTTCCTGCTCTGATTTTGTTGGGAATAAATTCAAATCATACCCCCAAGTTCTGTCTGTTGTGGGGTCATCTGTCCTCTCCTCCTCACAGTTCCTAAATCCTTCTTTTTATTTCCTCTGCCTGTCCTGCAGAGGGGACTGAAAGGCTTTGGTGGCATCCAGCCAAGGTCACCCCAACATGTGCAAAAAACCCCTGTGCCCTCAGCCCAGCCTGGTCACAGCCCTGGGATGCCTCCCAAGGGTGCTCAGGGGGGGACAGGAAGGTCAGGAACTCAGAGAACCCCATCCCCAAAGATCCCAGAATCCCAGAACCACGGAATCCCAGGGTTTGGAGTGCAGGCGACATTTAAAGGGCACCTGGTCCAAGCCCACCTCAATGGGTAACAACACAAATGAGGGACAACACAAAGGGCATCCTTAAAAATCTATTACTGAAGTCCCATGTTGGCTCCCCACATCCCAGGGACACATCCCAGGGACTCATTCCTGAGCCCTGCTGGGATAGCATGGCCTGGCAGAGCCACCGAATTCTTGAGGCACCACAACCACCCAGGAGCTCTGAGGAGGGGACATTCCCAGGGTGTAAATTCCCCCAAAACCTCGGGAGAGTCCAGGTCCCTGAGCAGGTCATGGTGGGGGGGCATTCCCAGGGCTCTCCCACACTTTCTGTTATCCCTTCCCTCTGTTCTCCTCTTGGATTCCAAGGTCTGGCTGTCATTGTGCCCCTGCCCATTGTTCCCATCACAAACCTGAGGGTTGATTCCATCAAATGTCTCCCAGAACAGCTGGGATCTTCCCTGGATCACTCACCCTGAGCAAAACATTCCCATTTTTCTGTGCTCCAGCTTGGAAATGTTCTTCCCTTCCATTTTGCCAAAGGATTTGGTCTAAAGTGGGAGCTTTGCCCTCATCTCTGTCCCTTTCAGGCCCAGTTTAGCACCAGTTCCCTGTTCCCTCCTGCTGGAGGATGAAGGATTTTTCTGACACGAACATTTCTCGCATCTCTCTGGACACATAAAATGTCTTCCCTCCATTCAGGACCAAAGGATGGGTTTGGTGTGGAATGAAAGGAGCTGTTTCTTCCCCCCTTCCTTGTCTTTCCAAAGCCATTCCTCAGGGAGGGACATCAGGGCTGATTTGGGGACTTTTGGTGACAGCTCCCATCTCCCTCTCCAGCCCTTCCCCATCCCAGTTTTTGAACTGCTTCCCTTTGTTTTCCTTGCATCCAACTTTTTTGAGGAATCAAAGAATCCTTCCTGCCTTCAAACTTTGGGGTTTTGCCTTTGTGCACAAAGCTGATTTCTCTGAAGTAAAAAGAGCATTTTTTCACACCCAACCTCCAGTTTCCCAAGTTTTCCACCCAAAAACCATTCCAATGGGATAGAAGCCAGTGGGAATTTGCTGCCAGCCCCACAGTATTATGTAAGTAAAATATTAATTTTAATCAGATTTCTGAATGCAAATAAGAGCAGGAAGCTCCCGTTTCTCCCTCAGGTTGGGATAGCCCTGGAGATCTGGGGACACCTGTAATTGTCCCTTGTCCCCTCACAGGTCAGTGGGAACAAGCCCCACATGCACTACTGGGGGTCATTAACAGGATTGACCCTCCCAGGCTTGATGAGGTTTTAGTTAAAGGCTTTCAAAGGTTTATTGGAGCCTTGGAGGATCTGCCTTCGCTCCAGGAAGGATCTGTTGGAGTGGAAAATCCAGGGTGGATTTGGTTTGTGTGCTCTGGGTCAAAGTTTGGGAATCTGGGAGCTGTTCCCCCATCCTCACCTGGAGGCCAAAATGTTCCTTCACCATAAATCTCCCTTTATCCATACAATAGAGACATCCAGGACATGGAACTGCAGCTCCTGGTGCTCCTCTCCCACTTTTCCATGACCTTCAGGAGCCCAAGCAAACCTGGAGATCTGGTGGAAAACCAATTCCAGCCTGGCAGAGCTCCCAGTTTTTGTTTTACTGGGAATTTAACAGTAGATAACAAAAAACCTCATTAAAGAAAAATCCATTTTTCCCATTACTGCTCACTGAGCAAACCAAAATCAGGAGTGAAATTGGCAGCTCCCGAGGAATCCATGTGGAAGCAGGGATGGAAATGGGAATGTTGGTGTGCTGCCTCCACCTGGAGTGAGCAAACAGCAGCTGGAGCTCCCCTGGGGCTGCAGGAACTGGGGGTCACTGGGCACCCCTCACTCCTGTGGATCCTGGAGATTCCCTGGGATGCTGCGGCTGCTGAAGCAGGACTGGGCTCCAGGAACTGCTGCAGTGCCTCCCTGGGGAGGGAGGAGGGGCTGGGGGTGCTCCCAAGGGATCACCAGGATGGGGACAGCCAAGGACCCACAGAGGTTCAGATGCTGGAAGGGTCTGGGAGAGAAAGACCTCACAGCCCCCCCAGGGCCATGCCCTGCACACCCAGGGACACTGCCCAGGCTGCTCCACAGCCCCTCCAGCCCAGCCTGGGACACTCCCAGGGCTCTGGGGACAACCACAGCTCCTCTGGGAATCCTCTCCCAGCCCCCCAGAGAAGTCCTGGAGCCCAACAGGAAAACCACCAAGTCTGTGTGCTGGAAGGAGAGATGCTGAAGTTGTTGAAGGGACATGGAGGTTAGGGTGACAAAAGGCTTCTCCCCACAATCCTCAGCAGTTGTGCTAATCTATCCCAGTTCTGTGCCCCTCACTGGCCATTGGCTCAGAGCACCCCAATACCCCAACATGGTCATCCCCAGAACATTCTCCCTTCTCCTGCCGCCCACTGGTCTCAGTTTCACTGCATTATTCCACCCCTGTTACCCCACTGGTTTCCCTGGTTCCCCCTGGTCCCTGGTGCCCTGCTCTGCCCCTCTTTCCCCACATTTATACCCAAACCCTTCCACGTTCTGTGCTTTCTGTCCCTGCACCTGTTTGGTGTGGCTCCATCAAACCCATCAGAGCTCCAGCCTTCCCTCTTTTCTCCTGTTGGCCTTTCTTACACCTGGAGCTGCTTGTGTGTGTGTGACTGCCTGATCTCCTGTGCCATTGCTGCCTGAGCTCTCCATATGGAATGGGAATTATTGAAGCCTCTAAAGAGACAAGAATTTTTCAAATTGGGGCAAACCCAACTGGGCCACAGAGAAGAAAATTCTAAAGAGCTCAAGCACCTGAGCCAGGGCTGCCTTGTTCATTCCTGCCTCCCAAAAATCATCTCCCACGTGGAAAACCCAAAGAAAGTCTCACCAGGGAATCCAAACCCTAACTCAAACCTCAGGGATGATCATTCCCAGGGAAGGGTCATGGCCCCAAGGCTTGGACAACACTCTCAGGCCAGGGTGGGATTGTTGGGGGTGTCCTGGCAGGGCCAGGGCTGGGAATGGTTGATCCCTGTGGATCCCTCCCAGCTCCTCCCTGGTCCTGTTCTCAACCCCACTCAGTGAGCTCATCCCTGAGCTTTTGTGGAGAGCACAGATCCATGTCCGAGTTTTCCCTGGGCAGTCTGACACCAGCCAGACATCCTGAGCACTCCACAAAGATTCCCACGTGTTTTGGGAGGGATTTGCCCTTGGAGAAGGGCTCTCCATGGATCACCCAGGGCAGAGGAGGAGGGAAAGGATTTTATCCATTATCCACGAGAGCAGGAAAGGGCTGCAAAGGTAAATGAGGGCTGGGAGCATTGGGAAGGAGACAGAGGCTCCCTGTGGACAGCCAGATCCCATCCCTTGGTGGAGGTGACTTCTGGAACCATCTGGGAACAAGAAACCCCCCTGAGCTTTCCCAGGATTCCCAGAGCAGAGGCCCAGTTGGGGCCCAGAGCGAAATCCGGGGTCAGGTTTGGGATCCCAGCCCTGCTCCCATGGTCAGGGAGGCTCCAAACATCCCACAGCCAAGGGCAGCTCAGGCCAGCTGCTCCAGATGTCACCAGTGCTGTGCCAGCTGCAGCTGCTCTGGAGCTGCACAGAGAATTTGGCCACGACAGAACCAAGTGGAGCAGCCCAGCTGGGCAGAGAGCAGGACCCCAGCCAGCCCCTTTGTGCCAGGAGTGCCCCTGGCCACGGGCTGGTGAGCTGGGCAGGGCTGGGGCTTTGTCCAGTCCTCTGGGGATGAGCAGGGAATGCAGAGCCCCTGTGGAAGAGAGCACTCATCAATAAACTCATCAGTAAACTCATCAATAAACTCATCAATAAGCTCGGGCTGTTGCTGCATGAGCTCGGGGTGTGTGTCACATTTCTGTCCCCACCAGCAACCACACAGGGCCCCCAGTGCCACTGGTGACAGCTCTGCCAAGCCCAGCACTGGCAGCCTCAGCTCCTCCTCCTCTCCCTCATCCCAGAGCAGTTCCTTGGCTTGGGAAGACCCTACAAAACCCAGCAGGGCATAAATCCCCCCCTTCCCCTCGCAGGGCATCCCAAATCCCCTCTGTACTGGTGGTCCCACCCCAATGCCAGTGGGAGCCCCTTCCAGATCAGAATTCCCTCTGAACAAGGCCAGCCAGGCCTGAAGAATTCCTGTTAGGACATCCCTGAGGGAGGTCTGGTGGGTTGGGAAGTTTAAATGTGGGGGACTTGTTATCCAGGGCTATCCAGGAGTTCTGTGGGAAGCACTGGTGGGGTTTGTCCCCTGCTTGTGTCCCCTCCCTCTGCGGGGTCCTCTCAGGTCCTGGCAGCTCAGCACCTGCAGGGCTGCAGCTCAGCGGCTCTTGTTAATGAATATAATTAGCTCAGGATGCTAATGAGGCTCTGATGGGGGAGTCTTTGCTGAGGACTCACTTCCAAGAGCTGATGGGAGTCAGGAGAATTCCCAAAGAAAGGAGGGGATGCTCTTCCCACAGTGGAAACCCACACAAAACCTTCTCCTGGAAATATAAACCTCTGCAGTTCCCATTTCTTCCTGACCCCCAGCACAATTTCCAGGGAAGCAGGAACTGGAATGAGGTGATCCACAGTTTATCCTCTGCTGCTTTTCCCATAAAACACAGCTTAAATTCCACTTCTCCTGTGCTCCTGCTGAAACGAGGCCTCATCCTCAGTTCACAGCTCCCTAAAAACCCCTTCCCACTTATTTTTTACTGCCTTGAACATTTCCCTCGCTTTCCCTGGCTTTATGTGATGCCACTAAAAATGCTGGAGAAGCACCCTCAGGGATAATCTCTGCTGGAAAGGGTTGGGATGAATCCAGCAGGAGCTGCAGGAGCTCCCCTGCCCCTCAGCTCTACTGGAATCTCACCAGGGAATTGTTTAATCCCAAATTCTCTCCAAATTTAATGGACAAGGTCTCCAGCCCTCGGTCATGAATGGGCTGGGCTGCAGCAAGAAGAGATGGGAAACAAACCAGCCCAGGAGCCACAATTCCAGCTTTTCCTTCATGGAAACTTCCAGATCAGAACAGGTTTTCACAGGCTTGGGTTGGAAGGGCCTTAAGGATCATCCTGAATTTTGGGATCATTCCCTGGTGGTTCTCACAGTTCTCGGGAAACCTGAAGGATGCAATAAAGGAACAACATTTTTCCCTCTGGGGTTGAACAAAAAGTTTGGGAGGGGCCCTGCAGACATGCTGGGATCCATAGGAATGGATGGTCCTGGGTCGTGTCCAGCCCTTCCCTGGACACTGCAGGGATCCAGGGGCAGCCCCAGCTGCTCTGGGATCTGTGCCAGGACCCCCCTCCCTCCAGGATGGGATGGAAGGGAAATGATCCCACAGAAGGATGGGACAGCCTGGAGTGGTGGAAGTGGCCATAAAAGAGAAGTATGAGAGTCCAAAGGAAGGGGTTTGGGATGGGATGGGATGGGATGGGATGGGATGGGATTCCCAGAGCACCAGTGGCTGCCCCTGGATCCCTGGCAGTGCCCAAGGCCAGGTTGGACAGGGCTTGGAGCCCCCTGGGACAGTGGGAGGTGTCCCTGCCATGGCAGGGGTGGCACTGGATGGATTTAAGGTCCCTCCCAATCCAAATAATTCTGGAATTCTCTGGATTCCCATTCCCAGGCAAATTCTGCTTTTGAGAACATTCCCTCTGTGTTCCAAACCTGCAATCCCACAATCACCACCTTCAACTCCCCAAAGGGGGTTGTTCCAACCATCCCTGCAATCACCTTATAATAAAATAAAAGCATACAACATTTTTATTTCTCTCTAAGAACTCTGAGAAAGCTCATTCCACAACACTCCCACCCCTTTCTTCTTCTTTTTATTGACGTGGCAGGAATAAAATCCACACTGGGTTGTTTAATTTGTTTATTATCAATCCAAACACAGAGTTTTTGCTCTTGGATCACTTTTTCCTTCAGGCAGGTTCACACCAAGAGGTAAAATCCTGCCAGCAGCTGCCTGGGATACATTTTTCCAAGACCAAAGGAACATTAAGATGATGGAAGGAGGGATTTCCTTTAAATCAGAGTTGGAGCAGGAAGAGCAGAACCTGGGGTGATGCTCTAAGGCCCCAAACAGAGAGTTCAAACAGAACAGGGTTGATTGTAAAGAGCTGCTTCATTTTCTCTTTTACTTTATAAAGCAGAAAAAACCCTCTGCTCCCTTCAAAGGTGCTGCAGAACAGGGAGAGCCACTTTCCCACTTTAATTCCATTTAATTCCATGAATCCCATGTCCAGACTGCCCCAAGACCCAAAGTTCTGCCTCCAGAACTTGCTAAAGAGCAACTTATTCCAGGGAATTCCACTGCACCCATTTCCTGGAATTGTTCAGGTTGGAAACCTCCTTTAAAGCCGAGTCCAGCCCCCCCAGCACAGCCAAGGCCAGCACTGATCCCTGGCCCAGGTGCCACATCCACATGGATATTAAATCCCACCTGGAATGGGGACTGCAGCCCCACCCTGGGCAACCTTTCCCCATTCCATGGAGAAATTCTCCCTGGAACCCACCCTAAACCTGCCTGGGGAGGTTTCCTCTTGTCCTGTCACTTATTCTGGGGGGAAAGAGCCTGACCCACCCTGGATTCACCTCCCAGACTTTTATGGATTTGCTCCCAGTGCATGCTCAGCACAAACACAGAGTGGGTTTGGGGCAGAGGAATAAACAGAAGGAGCAGAGGGATAAAAGGCAGGAAAAGAGTAAAAAGCAGGAAGTGAGGAAAATCTGCCTTCCCAGGATGCAGCTGAACCCCTGGGAATGTTCTTCCTTATTCACCAGTTCAGACTTCCCTTGCATCCTCTATCCAGAGCTGCTAAAATTCCAGGCCCAGAGCTTGGGGGAATTTATCCAACATTAAATATTGATGGGAAAAATGGCTCCTCCCAACCTGGAGAAAGGATTTTCTCAGCAGTGGGTGATGGATGAATCCCAGGAACAGGACAGGGCCAGAATCACTCTGCTCTGCAGGTGCCAGCAAAATTCTGGAGATTGGGAAAGAAAGGTCTGAAGAAACAATAAAATTTGTAGTTTTCTGAGTCTAATTTCAGTTTTTCACTTGAAATGGAGGAGAATAGAAGGAAGGAAGGAAGAGAAGTCTGTAAAAGATTTAAAAGCCAGCCAGGAGTGGCAACCCAGATTTTCCAGGACTCTTTGATAAAAAGCAGAAAGCATGGAAAAAACCTCACAGAACCTTCCAGGAGTTTCTGTGGGAGATGATTCTGGTTCCAGAGAAAGTGACTGCCAAGGGCTGAAAATCCAGGAATGACAAAGCAGGGAGAGCTGAGGAGCTGAAAAGAGGCAGAGCTGTGGTTCAGAGGTGAATTCAGCACTGGGAACCTGGACAGGGCAGAGTCTGGGATGTCCCTGGATACCCCAAACCACAGCTCAGCATCCTGGGGTTCTCCAGCATGGGGGACTCTGTGTCCACCTGGCAGGGTGAGTTATCCTCTGGAGAGGTGGCAGGAGATGGGATCTTCCTTCTCCTGCTGCTCCACCTGGCAAAAAGCACCTGAACATCCCCGGATCCGAGAGAAATCTTGCCCTGACCCCCTGGGAGCTTCCTCACCAAGGAGAAAGAATTCCAGGATGGATTGGGTTGGAAGGACCTTAAACCCCCCCCAATGCCCCCCTGCCATGGCAGGGACACCTCCCACTGTCCCAGGTGCTCCCAACCCCAATGTCCAGCCTGGCCTGGGACACTGCCAGGGATCAGGGGCAGCCACTGGTGCTCTGGGAATTCCAGCCCCTGCCCACCCTGCCAGGGAACAATTCCTGCCCAATATCCCATCTGTCCCTACCCTGGGCAGTGAAGCCATTCCCTGTGTCCTGTCCCTGTGTCCTTGTCCCCAGTCCCTCTCCAGCTCTCCTGGAGCCCCTTTAGGTCCTGAAGGGGCTCTGAGCTCTCCATGGATCCTTCTCCTCTCCAGGGGAACGTTCCCAGCTCTGCCAGCTCGAATGAGCCTCCCCCAGCGTGGGCTGGGATGGCCGCGGGAGGGGGGGAAGAACGAGCGTGTCCACATGGGAGGGGGCAGGAATTCCCTCCGGGTCACCGCTCCCGGCAAATCCTGTTAAATCACAGCCTCGGCAGCATCGGCGCCTCCTTCCCTCCCCCGCTGGGGACGTTCCCGGGAATTCCTTCTGGGAATATTCCCGAGAATTCCTTCTGGGGATGCTCCCAGGAATTCCCTCTGGAAATGGTCCCGACAATTCCCCCTGGAAATGGTCCCGGGAATTCCCTCTGAGGATGCTCCCGGCCGTTCCCGCTGGCTCTTTATCCCCAGGGACAGGAGAGGCCGCGGCTGGCACCCGGGATCTGGCTGCCCTGTCCCGCAGGGACCTGATCCCGGCCGGAGCAGGAGGAGCGGAGCAGCCGCTCCCCGTGTCCTGATAACCCCCGGCTCCCATCCCGGCGGGATAACCCCGGGATCCTCCTCCCGGCGGGATAACCCCGGGATCCTCCTCCCGGCGGGATAACCCCGGGATCCTTCCCCGGCGGGATAACACCGGGATCCTCCTCCCGGCGGGATAACCCCGGGATCCTTCCCCGGCGGGATAACCCCGGGATCCTCCTCCCGGCGGGATAACCCCGGGATCCTTCCCCGGCGGGATAACACCGGGATCCTCCTCCCGGCGGGATAACCCCGGGATCCTTCCCCGGCGGGATAACCCCGGGATCCTCCTCCCGGCGGGATAACCCCGGGATCCTTCCCCGGCGGGATAACACCGGGATCCTCCTCCCGGCGGGATAACCCCGGGATCCTTCCCCGGCGGGATAACCCCGGGATCCTCCTCCCGGCGGGATAACCCCGGGATCCTTCCCCGGCGGGATAACACCGGGATCCTCCTCCCGGCGGGATAACCCCGGGATCCTTCCCCGGCGGGATAACCCCGGGATCCTCCTCCCGGCGGGATAACCCCGGGATCCTTCCCCGGCGGGATAACACCGGGATCCTCCTCCCGGCGGGATAACCCCGGGATCCTTCCCCGGCGGGATAACCCCGGGATCCTCCTCCCGGCGGGATAACCCCGGGATCCTTCCCCGGCGGGATAACACCGGGATCCTTCCCCGGCGGGATAACACCGGGATCCTTGTCCTGTCCGCTTTCACCCGTACGCCGCGGGGAGGAGCTTGTCCGGTTTGAAGGGATTTGCCTGGGGAAAGGATTGGAGAGATCCTGGGAAAGGTTTTCCCAACTGATGAAAATAAATGTAGGGAAATAAATGTTCGAACATCCCCTCCCCCTCCAGCTGCCCATTCTGGATCTGTTTCCTGCTGTTTTCCATACAAATTGTCCCTTTTGGGGACAACTGTCTACCGTTGTCCCCCTTCGGGTGTTTGTGACCCACCAGCCCTCCGTGCTGAACGTGCTCATTTCCTCATTGTTCCCTCACCCCAGGGTTTATCTTCACATCCTCACGGGGGGTACAAACCCAGAATCCCAGAATGGGATGGAAGGGACCCCAAAGCTCCCCCAGAGCTGTGGGCAGGGACACTTTCCCCATCCCAGGGTGCTCCAGCCTGGCCTTCGGGACACCCCAGCACCAACATCAGCATCAAAGACCAAGGACATTCCCACCCCTTTCATCCCTGCCATGATTCCACTCTTCCCATTGCCATCCCTGAACCCCTGCAGTGACATTTCCAGGGATTTGCACTTAGCCTAGATGAGCACTTGACTCAAATCAGGATCTATGAACATCTCCAGCCCCTAATTTACAATTCCATCAGAAATGTAATTAAGTTTGTCCAGCCTGATTTATTCCTAATAAACCCAAGTTCTGTTCTGCTCCTGGTGCTCAGAGTCATCAATATTTGCCCAGCAAATTTGCTGGTATTTGAACAAAGATTCCCAGGAAATCTTATCCATTATCTAATTAATAAACAATGCTAATCCAGGAGAGGAGTCAGTGAGCAGTGCCTGGTGTTTGCAGGGAATTAATTCTGCCTCCAATCCCTGCCTCTCCCTCCAGTTCCATGGGAATGCTGGCAGAGAGGCTCTGGCTTGGTCCCTGAGCCAAGAAGGGAAGGGGAAACATGGAAAAATGGGAGATCCTGAGGTGGAAGTGACCCACGAGGATCATCCAGGGCCACTCCTGGCCCTGCACCGACACCCCAACAATCCCAGCAGGACAATTCCAAATGTTCCTCAGGTTGGGTTGTGACTATTCCCTGGAATCCTCATACCAGAGGCACCTCAGACCAATGTCCCTGTGTCCCCCCATCCCTATGTCCCCCCATCCCCATGTCCCTGTGTCCCCTTTTCCTCATGTCCCCCTGTCCCCCTGTTCCCCTGTCCCCTTGTCCCTGTGTCCCCCTG
>VXBI01011469.1:138946-152492 GCA_013397375.1 Toxostoma redivivum | reverse complement strand
TCCCCCTGTCCCCGTGTCCCTGTGTCCCTGTGTCCCTGTGTCCCTGTGTCCCCATGTCCCCATGTCCCCATGCCCTGTGTCCCCATGTCCCCTGTCCCTGTGTCCCCCTGTCCCCATGTCCCATGTCCCCATGGTTTCCTGGGCAATACAAGCAGAGGGGGAATGTCCCCAGCTGTCCCCCCAGCTCCTGCTGTCCCCTGGTGCTTGGTTGGTGCTTTGGGGATATCCCATGCCACCCTCACACCTTGTCCTGCCCATGTTCTGCTCCAAGATCCCCTCTCCTGCTCAGACCAGGAACATTGCTGCTCCTGTCCCTGCTGGATTCCAGCCCCTTTTAATGCTTGTGTTTTCCCTGGAAGGCAATTAACACCTCCAGGGAACTATTAAAGACCTGGGGACACCGAAAAGCCCGAGCACTTTTTGGGAGAGCACCAGGAAACCAAATTTCCTCTGGATCCGTGTCTGTTTTCTATCCCATATCCCACACTGGACCTTGATCCCACATCCTGCATTTCCAGGTTTTCTCCTGCACATCCAGAACTTTCAGGTCCCACGCAGAACATCCAGGTCCCTCCATCTCTTCCCCCACAAAGGATTCTCCTTGGGCCCCTCCTGCAGCAGCAGAAGGTTCCCAGCTCCTTTGGAGATTGATTTCCCAGGAATTCAGCCCCATGGATGGCTCAAAGGCTTTTGTCCATGCAAACCATGACTCAATAATAGATTAAATAAATGTCACCCAGGTCACCACGTGCTGGGAGAGGAGGTGACATGAGCCAGCTGCCCCCATCACCTCTGCACAGCCCTGATCACACCTTGGAATATCTCCAGGGAAACACAGACAGGGATGGCTGGAAATAGAAATCAAGGCAAGGGAGGGCTAAAAATCAAGTTTTTGATGGGAATTTAGCATTTCAGCAGGTGGAAAACATGCACAGAAAAGAATAAGAATAAGAACAAGAATAAAAATAAGAATCCAATAACAAATCCAGGAGAAGGTAATGGTTTTTTGGAAGTTATTTTATTTCTTTTTCCAGATCAAAGCCCACATTTCCTGGAGAAACCCTCCAGCTCCAGCCCGGTGCTGGCCAGAGGCTCCAGACATTCCAGCCCGGGATGGGAAGGAGATGCTGAGCCCCGCCTGGGATCAGGGGTGGCTCCAGATGGAGGGAAAAAGGGACAGTCCCAGAGCCTGGAGGAGCCACTCCAGGAGTGGGATTCAGTTGAAATATTTCCTGTTTGTAGAGTTCAATTGTCAGATTGTAATTTCCAAGTAATAAACCTGCAGCATGCCAATTTAAAAACTTGTATTGCTGATAATCCCGTTTGACAGCTCCCGGGTAAGGGAAGTATAGGCTGGATATTAGGAAAAAGTTTTCACGGAAAGAATAATTAAGTACTGGAATGGTCTGCCCGGGGAGGTGGTGGAGTCACCATCCCTGGATGTGTTTGATAAAGAACAGGGTGTGGCACTCGGTGCCATGGTCTAGCTGAGGTGTTTGGGGATGGGTTGGACTCGGTGATCTTGGAGGTCTCTTCCAACCCAGTGATTCTGTGACTCTGTGAGTGTCGCCTCTTCTGTGATGTACAGGATACATCAGTGGCTGGGAAGGGCTGGGCTAGGGGGGTTAGGCAGAGTCATGGATGTCACCATGCTGTCCTGTTATCCTGTCTGCAGTGGGCCCTTGCAGAGGGATAACAAAGAACCCTTTACCTTCTTTTAAAGCCGAAAGGAGAAACTGTCACAGCTACAGCTGCACACATAGATTGGCCCTTGTTGGAGTCTGTAAATCAGAGACCTCTCCGAATTCTTCAGAGAGAAATCAGAGTGCAGGGATCGAATTAAAACCTTTGGATGGATTGAAGTATGTTAAGCCTCTCACACATAAGCAGAGGTGTAAGTAAGTAAGTTTACATAAGAATATGTTTTAAGTGCTTTAAAGAGTAAAGGTCTTAGATTCCAGTGCAGAAGTGCAAGTTCTAGTGAAGGTTGAAAAACACAGTCCTAGACACCAGTGTTGAAAACAGGTTTCCATGTAGGCTCTAGGAACATTGTTTTAGACATAATAAAACTATAGTAAGAATATTGCTTACATTTTTTAGACAGAACAAGATAGACCATATGTGTAGTTCATACATAACCTGGTGTGCTAAGAAACTAGAATTCTAACAGGTTAAGAAGAAATGGTTCGAGTTTGTGTTTTTAGCTTGTTGGGTAATTTGTGTATAAAAATCTGTGCACTGGGGAGAGACTGGCTCCTGCTCTCTCACTTTCCTTCTCTCCTCACCGCCAGCAGCATTGCCAGAAGACAGGAGCTGCCACAGCAATGCTGGCCCTCCCGGGGCCTCACCAGGAGCAGCTTCCACTTCTAATTGGGACTTTACTTCTATTTAGGACTCTATACCAAAAACTTTTGGCATGGACTCTAACACTTGTGACTCTTTGACTTTTGAGACAACTTTATAGCAACTAATAACTGCTCGGCTTTTTAAAGAAAGCAAACACAACTGGACCCCAACAGCCACCACCCCGCCCAGCCGGAGCTCCACAGACAATAACAGCGCCCGAGTCCCGCCGTGTGACAGGGGCAGGGCACGGTCAAACCCCTACAGGGCCCGCAGCCAATCCTGGAACCAGGAATGCAGACATGTCATTGGCCGGTGAGCTGGGCGGGGCTAAGACAGCAACCAATCACGTGTAAGTGTGGGGAATGCGAAGCCCCTATAAAAGGGGGCGCACATCAACGAACCACAGCTCTTACTGCATGAGGTTCAGTGCGCGACTCTGGAACTGCGACAGGATTATCGCAGTGAGGGACCTGGAGGATCCATCCTGGACACTGAGGGGCTGGGAGGGGGCTCAGCTGGAGAAAAGGAGGCTCAGGGGGAACTTCTGGCTCTGCACAACTCCCTGCCAGGAGGGGCAGTGAGGGGGGGTCGGGCTCTGGGAACAGGGACAGGAGGAGAGGGAACGGCCCCAGGCTGGGCAGGGGAGGCTCAGGGTGGACAGCAGCAGGAATTTCCCCATGGAAAGGGTGGGCAGGGATTGGAAGCGCCCGGGGAGGTTTGGAGTGCCCATCCCTGGAGGGGTCCAAGGAACTCCTGGAGGTGGCATTGAGTGCTCTGGATTGGGGACAAGGTGGGGATCGGGCACAGCTGGGACTCTGTGACCTTGGAGGGCTTTTCCAACCTCAGTGATTCTGGGATTCTGTGAGCTGCTCCATAAATGGAGTGAAATTCACGTATTTTGAGGATCTGCCCCAAAACTCCCCCACAACTGCTCCACAGCCCCTTCCTCATCCCCTGGATCTGGAGGATCTGATCCCTGTTTCTGGTCCCTGTCTGTTTTCCCTGTTCTCCCCCTCCCATCCCTCCCCACTCCAATGAATTTAAAGGAGCATTTATATCCCACAGTCCATGTTTACAATTTCTAATTGAGTTCCAATTATGGGCTGGGAAAGCAGTTGGAATTGAGCCTGTCTCCATAATGTATGGGCAGTGCAATCCCAGCCCAACGGATCCCTCTTGAGAAGAACAGGAACATTTGTCTCCAGAGCTCCAGCAGCAATTCCTCATGCTAATAGAGTCTGTGATCCAAGGGAAATAATCCTGCCCAGGGACAGCAGCATCCCAAGGGATCCAGAGCACTGGAGCAGAAGGCAACAGGCTGCAAAAACTTCTGGGATACACCAGGATCGGAGCGGGAGGACGAGCAGGGACAGCCACGTCCTACCAGGAGAGTGGTGAAAATCCTTGTCCTTCCCATGCTGACAGATCCCTCCTCTTCCCATGTGCTCATGGAATATCTGAATTTAGGGATTGGTTCATGCCCCTGTGACATCCCAGTTTTCTCCAGGCTGTTTCTCCAAGAGGAACCAGCCTAGCAGGGACTCAGACATGGGGCCTGGTGGCTTTTAGGACACCCCAAATTCAGATCTCCCCTGGATGCCTTTTCCAGGCTAGATGAGTCCAGGTCTCCCAACTCCTCCTACAGAGTCCCAGCAGAGGAATTCCAAAGCCAGCAGATCTCAGGGACATTTTGGGAGTAGAAACCTTGTCCTGATGTGTCGCTGCACAAACGAATCCATGGTAATTCCTCTGAGCATTCCTAGGTGGAAAGGACAGTGAATCATTCCAGAATGGCTTGGAAGGGACCTGAAAGCCCACCCAGTGCCACCCCTGCCATGGGCAGGGACACCTTCCACTATCCCAGGGTGCTCCAAACTCTGAACCCTGAACAATTCCGGGGATCCAGGGACAGCCACAGCTGCTCTGGACAACCTGGGCCAGGGCCTCCCCAGCCATTAATTCCTTCCCAGTATCCCATCTAAACCCTCAGTTTGAAGGATATAATTTGTATTAAAAATAAATTTTTGGCTCAATAGGGCCCATGAGGAGCAGGATTCCCAAAAACATCCTCCCCACTCTCCTCCAATCTCTCCCCCCAGGGCTCTACCAGGCTGTGGAAGAGCAGCAGTGCTGGGACATCATCTCCATCTCCATCTTGATGACCTTGATTTTGCATGACAAGCTGCATATTAATTAATTAAAGAACAAGCCCAGCGTTCCCTGGAAAGGGCCATTCTTTTAATCCTGACAGGTAATTACAGCAGCAGAAATGATAAATCTGTCCGGGCACTGTTTGTCTTTAGGAGAGGTTTTAATTATGGAGGTTTTAAGGCTGGAGGGAGCTGGGGATGTGCCAGGGGATGAAGGAAGGCTCAGGACCACCTGGAGTGTGAGTCCCTGATCCACCCCCCTCCCTCCCTTTCTTCCCAATCCATGGGAGGAATGCTGTGCTGAAGGAAGCAGGAAGGATGAGAACAAATAAAATCCACTGGAGAAATTCCTAACAGCAGGACAGACCTCTGGAAGTCACTGCCATCATCTGTCACCTTGCAGGGTCTGAGGAGGGATCTCCCTTTTATGGAGGCAATAGAAAAATCCATATCTATAGGAATGAGGGAAAAAGAAAATGGAGATATTCTGTGGGGAGTGGAAATCACAGCCTGGTTTCTAGTGCGCTGCTGTGCCCTTAAAATATCCCACAGCAATTCCAGGTCCTCCAGAGGGAGAGGAAACCTCCAGCACGCTCCAAAATCTCGGACGAGGCATAAATTTGGGGCTCTCTTATCCAGCCAAGAATCTCCACAAAGCTGCAGGAACTCCACCAGCTGTGGATGGGGACCAGGCCCTGCTGTCCTTGCATCCCACATCCCATGGGATCCCAAAATCCCAGGTGATTTTTTAAGGTGCCATGGCCAAGTTCTTCCTTGCTTATCACATCCCCCTGCTCAGCTCTGAGAGGTGATTCATTCTGGGAGGTGACAAATCCAAGTCACCAAAGCCCCAGGATCAGCCAGGAAAGGGCTTTGGCTCTGAGCTGGCCTGGGAAGAGCTCCGGGTGGGCTCCTGGTGAGGAGCCAAAGGAGCCACCAACACACAGAAAACATGGATGTGTCCAATTAAAGGCTCATTGGCATTTTCTGAGGAATATTTACCAGTCCCATGCCTGGCAGTGTCCAAGGCCAGATTGGATGGGGCTGGAGCAGCCTGGGATAGTGGGAGGTGTCCCAGTGGGTGGCACTGAATGAGCTTTAAGTTCCCTTCCAACCCAAACAATTCCATGGCTCAAAAACCTGTTGAGCATTGCCCCTTCCTGAAAACTATTAAATCCACAGAGATCCAGTTCTCTCGCATTTTCTCTTCGATCTCTGCAATGATCATAAGCAGAAAACAGGATCATTCCCTCCATGTGCTGCTCCAAGGAGCTTCCACGTGCCAGGACCCGCTGGAATTCCAAGCCCATGGGAAGAGCCCATGCCGTATCCAGACAGGAGGTGCTGCAGGATGGAGCAGGAGCTGGCGGGATGCAGAAATAGCCCCTGGAAAACATCCGGCCGAGGAGGCGATGCTGCCACGGTGATGCTCCCGTTCCCGATATTCCGACTCCGAGATTCCCCGCTGGCTGTCGGGATAAGCCAAGGCAGCCGAGACATCCGGAGGAGTCATTAGCAGGGCAATTAGCGTTCGCTGGGCTCGGAGCGCTCATTAAGAGCGATCAATCAGAGCTAAGGGGACCTCAAAGCCAGGCCTCCCGCGGGGGAGGTGACAGCCGAGACACTCAATTTAAATTTGGGGTTAAACACAAGGATTGAGGAGCCTGGAATCAGCCCGTGCCAGAGCCACGAGCGCTCTGGGAAGTGTCGGCACAGGGATCGCGATCCAGCAGCACCAGCTCCATCCGCGCTGTCCGGGAGGGTTTATCTCATCCCGGGAAAAGCTGGATTCGGCTGCTGGAAAAGCCGTTTTTTCCAGCTGGCAGCGCATGGAATGGCAGAGTCATGGAATGGTTTGTTTGGAAGGGACCTTAAAGATCACCCAGCTCCATGGGCGGGGACACCTTCCAGGGATCCAGGGAGACCCAGGCTGGTGGAGGGGCCACTCGGGTCAGATCCTTTGGAGACCCTCCCTGGGGCTGTGGCTCAGCCCCGCTCTGGATTCCTGCCGCTCCATTCCAAGGGAGTGTTCTTCCCTGGTGACAAATCCTGGATGCTGATTCCTGCTGGATCCTGAGCTCCCTACGCCGCTGGAGGCACTGCCCTCCACCCTTCCATGTGCTCTGTGGCACTGCAGGATCCCTCCCTTTCCTCTCCACAGCGTTGAGACATCCCAGGAAAATCCCAAATTCCCTGCAAACCCCCGGGAGGGTTTCCACATGGCCAAGACGAGCACACCCTGATGTCCCCTGGGGCCGTGTCCTGCCCTCCGATATTGTCCCACCCACGGATGTGCCAAGGGAAGCATCCCTGGATATTTCTCCTGAGCCATAACCCCCCTGAAGTTACTGCAGTGCTCTTGGAACAGAAACAAAGGATAAATCCAAATCGTGAACCCTCTCAATCCCTCCCTGTCCCCAGCCCAGGGAGGAGGGATGAGGTGTCACCACCCACGGTGACATCCCTGTGAAACCCAGCTGGGGCTGAGCAAGGGACGAGCCACCAGCCATGGACACCCCTGCCCTGCGCTTTGTCCCCAGCCTGGGTGACCACACCAAGATTTGAGGCTTTCAGGGGGTTTTGGTGGCCACGTCACTTGGGGTTTCTGTCCCGGGGAGGGGACAGCAGTGCTCCTGTGCAGGGACATTCCAGGAATAAAAGTACGGGAGTCTGGAGCTGGTTTCCATTGCCATGGAAACAGGAGCTCCAGCACCTGAGCAGCCCTGGAGGGGAAGGTGGAGGGAGCAGAGAGGAGCAGAACAGGGGAGACGCTCCAACCTCTGCCAGGCAGGAGGAGCAGGGAGGAAAACCGGGAAGAGAGGAAGCAGAGGAGATGGGAGAGGGAGGAGAGCTCTGCTCCGGGGACAGAGGGACACGGGGCCACCTGCAGCTCCTGTGTGACTTCCTGGCTGGCAAAGCCACCGAGAAGTGGCTGTCCCTTAAGGAGGTCACGTCCCCACGCTCATCTCCTGCAGAGCAAATCACATCAGCCTGGCAGCACGTCCAGGGAAGGATGGATTGGGATCCAGGGGCATCCTGGAGGAAGATCAGGCCTGTCCCTGGTGGAAGGACAATCACTCCAGGCAGACACACCCCAGGGATTCGGAGTCTCCTGGTCCCCACCTTTCTCCTCATCCCAGGGATGTTCAACCTCGAGACCTCCCCAGCACCACTCCCATAAATCCTGTGGGAACGAAGCAGCTCCCAAACCCTCCAGGCTCCACAGGAAATCCCATCTCTTCCTTCAGATGTATTGAACCTCTCCCTGCTGGAATAACCTCATTTCTCCCCCCATTCCCTCCCAGACACTGCTCTCCCCTTGCTCCTTATCCCAGTGGATGTTCAGCTCTTCTAGGGATGCACCCACTGGAGTAAGAACACTTCCCAGTCTTCTTTTTGAACAGCTCAAACTCTTTTTTCCCCCCATCAGATAATTTCGTCTTTCCCCCATCCCTAAAAGTAGAAAATAAAGGGATTTATTCTCCTTTTTCCCAAACCCTGATCCTTATAAAGTTGTTTTTTTATTCCTCACCTGCATGACAATTGTTCCCACAGGTGTTTGAGGGCTCAGAAAAGCAACAACTTTATCATTTAAGCATTGAAGGATTTCAAATCCCTCAATTATCCCCAATTCTGAGTGGATTGAAGGAGCTGAGGAGCAGCAGCTCCATAACAATCAAGACAAAAGCAGCTTCCAAGTGTCTCTTTTATGTGGTTTGGTCCATGAGCGTGGCAGGGAGATAAATTCCAAAATTTATTCCCTCTAATCCAGGCAGGCAGCAATTGATGGGTTTTTTTTAGGAGGGTGAAAATGGCCGTGGGATGTTCCAGTGTTTATGGGCTGCTAAATTTGATTTATAGGGAATTATCAGCACTGCCATTGGGAAGGGTCCAGGGAGCTTAATATGATTTGCATTGATGAGATTAATATCAATTAAAAGCTGCCAGGTTTATGGAGCACAGCTGAGGCCTGATTCCCACCGGCTCCAGCCCTGGCAGGTGAAGGGGTTTTGCTCTGCAGATGTTTCACCTCAAACCCCACAAATTCTGAGGTGATTGATAGTTCTTTTCTGGTCCCCAGAAACCCCAGCTCTGCCGGTGCTCCCCTCGTTTAAGGGGATGTAATTCCAGGGAAGGGCCCGGGATGGACAGGGATTCCATGGGGTAGGCAGGGGCAGTCTCGGGATGTGTCTGGGGAAAGGGGCAACGGGAATTTGTAGCTCCTGATCCTCGTGGTGTTTCAGTGCCCTCTTGTGCCCAAATGTCCGGAGGGGCTCAGCCCGGAATGCATCTCCTCGGTGGTTTTCAGAAAAGGGAAGAAGCTTTTCCATTGGGACCAACCCTCTTAGCATGATCCTGAAGCTCCTGAAGATATAAAACCCCACAAAAATTCTGTTTAATGCTTTAAACACTGGGGGTGTTAACACGAAGGGTCCCCCATGGCTGGGAGGAAGGGGGGACTTGGGGTGACTTCCAGTGACAATGGGGTGTGGGAGGAAGCAACAGGGCTGGAATTGGTGCCAGGGATGTGCCAGGAGACCCAGCTCCCCGGGCAGAAGGGGTGCAGCTTCCGGGTACCCGGGATTTGGATTTGGGGCATTAGCAGCTGATTGAAGCTTCTGCTGCTGCTTCTTTGCCCTTCAAAACCTCTTGGTTCCGCTGGAAAACCCATCCCAGTTCTGTCCCATGGTACCAAACGTCACCCACTCTCCAAGCCCTGCTCTGTCCCCTGACCCGGGGGATGGAGGGGACCAGGAGGGGCTGTCCCCACTCTCCAGACAACACAACCCATCCCGAGCCCAGCACACATGGATGGAGTCTGGGAGGCTCCAGAGCCACCCTGGAGGCTTCCAGTGCCCAGGGACAGTCCTGTGGGGAGAGACAAACCCAAAGGGATTCAGGAGATTAATTCCCAACATCCCTTTGACTGTTCCTGACAGGAAAACCTTCCCTGCCCAGGGGAATCATTTAAAACCTGAGTTACCAGGGTGGTAACTCAAAGTTTTATCGTGTGCCTTGTGTGTCCCAGCTGCAGCTGGGACAGACTGGGATAGGCAGGGGCTCGTGGTTGGATGGAGCAGCCAGGCTGGGGATGGATGAAAAGCAGGGAATTTCCTTCCCAAATGAGGAGCATACCTGCCCAGGTGAGGGGAGGGACATGCTCTGAACTTGGAATCTGGAAAATGGAATGGTTTGGGCTGGGAGAGCTTGAAACCCACCCAGTGCCACCCCTGCCATGGCAGGGACACCTCCCACTGTCCCAGGCTGCTCCAGCCTGGCCTTGGGCACTGCCAGGGATCCAGGGGCAGCCACAGCTCCTCTGGGAATTCCATCCCAGCCCCTGCCCACCCTCACAGCCGGGAATTCCTGTCCAATATCCCATCCAGCCCTGCCCTGGGCAGTGGGAGCCATTCCCCGTGTCCTGTCCCTCCATCCCTTGTCCAAAGCCCCTCTCCAGGTTTCAGCTCAAGCTGTGGAGCCCTGAATTGTCAATGGGCACCACAAAGCCACTTGTCCCACTGAGAGGGGACGCTGTCCCTGGAGATGTCACCCCTCCAGAAGGGAAAACCAGGAATTCCAGGTCCTCCAGGGGCTTGTCCATGGATTCATGGAGCTGTTCTGGAAGCAACAGGGTGATGGATGGCCAAGATCTCAGAATGTTCTTCCCACAAAAACTTCTGCACTGGTCAGGACCCAGAGCCTTCTCCAGCCCTTTATCCCCCAAAACCTAATGCTTCAAATGCTTTCCTGGTGTAAAGGGCGGTGTCTGCACCACTTCATCAGTGGCTTGTCTGAAGTTTCTTCTGTTTTCACTCAGAGCCACGATTAAAAACATGAAGGAAACTAATTTTCTCATGTTCAGGCTTGGTTGTTTATTAAATCTTATCTAAGTACAGAGAGTTCAGCAACACTTCCAGCTACCAGCTAAAAGTGAGCAAAATGGAGCTGAATCCAGCTGGTTACAAGGTCTTTTAAAGCTAAACAGTCCAATAAAGAACTAACACCTATATTATTTATACTTTTGACCCAATAACCAAATTCCTGTGGCCCACAGTGCAGCACTGACTGACCAACCAGAAACTACCTGAAATCATGAAGAAGAAGGAACAAAAAGGAGACACCACCCAAAATCCTCCATCTTGTCTCATACCCATTACTATATTCTAAAACCTCTAATTCCAAACCCTTCACCATGTGAAATCACAAACTTCTATTTAACTCCATCACTCAAATTTGGAACCTTCTCCAAGGCCCCAAGTCAAAAGCAGTGTTCTCCTGGGGGGCAGTGCCAGAAAGCACAGAAAGCTCAAAACCCTCAGGTTCCTGGGAGCCACTGGATCCTGACAAGGGGCTCAGCTCATGGTGAGACATCCAAGGCTTGTGCCCATCCAGCTGCTCCAAGAAATAAAGGCTGACACAGAACTGCAGAGCCCAGGCTGTGTTGGTGGCTCTGCAGTGTCCCTCAATCCTCCCTCTGGAGCACAGCTTTGTTTGGAATCTCTGCAGCTGCCCTGGCCCAGGGCTCCAGGCCCTTCCCTGGCAGGTCAGGGCATCATCAAACAATCATAATCCTGCTGCTTTCCTCCTCCACCATCTGGGACAATTTTCCAGCCCTAGGAGAGTTTTTGTGGAATATTCCCCTTTCATCCCAAAGGTACAGAGTGGCCACAGGCACATATTTGAAATGGCCTCAAAAAGGGAGATTTAAATGAAAAATATGCACAGGATGCCCCTGGTTTTCCATCTGGAGGGAAGGATTCCCTGGTCCCTGCAGACAGCCAGGAACAAGCACCTTCCCAGGGAAGCACTGAGCCTCACCTGTGCTGATTAACAGGGTCTGGTTAATTGGATTCCAGCCTAATGATAGAGAAGAAGGCAGAGTAATCACCTTTAACCACCACAGAAATGATCCTTCAATCAGCAGCCTCTGGGTTTATCCTGAGCTGGCACCTGCTGGGTGCTGGGGAAGTTCCTCATTTCCAGAGGAATTCCAGCAAAGTCATTCATTGCTGGGGTCTGCATGTCTTGAAAAATGTCCCAGGAGGAGGAGACTGAAACCAGCACCTGAGTAAGGGGGGAGGCTGGAGCCTGGAGTTCCTGGGAGCTCCTGAGGCTGCAGGGAGGGAAAACGGGGAGGAGGCTTTTCCCAAAGTACCTGATGAGCCCTGGGAGTGGAGTGGAGCCGGGAGGGGCTGCAGGCAACTGCAAAGACACCCCTGCTGAGGACTGGGAATGCTCCCAGAGGAGTTTTCCTGCTGGGAAAATGGAGCTGTGGTTCTTTGGGAATCTCCTGCTGGCAGCAGCACTTTGGGATGGAGCAGTTCCCACTCCAGGAAAACTGAGGAGGGAGAAAAGCAAATTCCTAAAGGTCATTCAGCCAAGCAGGGATGGGAGGAGGACCCGATGTTCTGGGGTGTCCCCAGGCCTCAGGACTTCCCATGGGCTCAGGTAAGACAACTGGAAGAGCAATAAAGCTCTAATCCTCACAATCCCTGCCTGATTTCCTTGGAATCCCATCCCTTTTGCATCCCAGAAGGATGGCTGGGACCTGCCTGGATAGAGAGAAATCAGGCTCTGTTCAAGCCTTGTCCTTGCCCTCCTGGTTTCCAGTTTACTTTGCTTTGGAAGCATTGCAAAAGCAAAAAATCCATGAAGAGAGCCTTCTCCAGTTTAGATTATTTTTCTTGCCTACAAGTGGGAAAAGTAGCTCTGGATCCTGGAAACTGGTTTTCCAATGGGAAAGGGAAGCAGTGCCCAGCACAGCCTTCTGAAGGAAGCAGGAAAATCATCTCAAGTGACTGAAGAGCAGAGCCCTGTGTGCCTCCAGGGAATGAACCCTTGTCCCCAGTGCTGTCCCACAGAGCCACCAGGAATGAGACTGGGACAAATCCCACTGAGGGCTTGGGCCCTGTAAGGGAGACAGGAGCCTTTCCCACCCTTTAATACACAGGAGTTCTGCTCAGGGGGAGGTTTTCAGTGACACCACGGTGTGGGGAGGCTCAGCTGGCACCTGCAGCTGGGCTACGCCTGTGCCCTTTGCCTGGGACGTTGTGGTGAAGCCACTGCAGGGGAATGTCACTGTCACTTCTCCTGCCCGTGCTGAGGCCTTCACTGGACAGACAGGGACTAGGCAGGACACAGACTGCCCCAAAATCCTGGAAACCTCCCCAAAACCATGGGAAAACTTGCTGGGATGAGAGACAGCAACTATACCTGCAGTGAGGGTGTGATGCCAGCCTGAGGATGGACTCAGCAGGGGAGAATTCCCAGGCACGGAGTGAGCTCTGAGTGCCCTGTGGCAGCACCCAGGAATTCCAGCATTTCCCGGCATTTCACTGAGGGATACCAGCGGCTCAGATCTCCCCGGGACAGGGTTTCACTGCATTTATTGAGGTGCCAACCCTTCCGAAGGGCTTTAGTGATGGTTCAAGCCCGCTTGGGAGCGTCCAGGTGCGGTCCGGTCCCGCCAGGACTGAGGAATTGAATGGGAATTTGGGAGATTTCGGGGTCCCCGCCAGGACTGAGGAATTGAAAGGGAATTTAACGGGAGTTTTGGGGATTTCGGGGCTTTCGCTCCGTCCCGACCGCGGAGCGCGCCCTGCAGCGCCCCCTGGCGGCCGCACCGCGGAACGGCCGGGACCCGAACCACCGGGACCCCCGAACCACCGGAACTGCCGCGCCCCCGCAGCCGCACGCACGCGTGCCTGTGACCCCCCCGGCTCCTCACGGCCACACCCGAGTTGCGCCTGTACCCCCGTGAGCCTCCGTGTCCCCCGTACCTGCACACACGTGCGTGCGAACACTGCAGGTGCGAACACACGAGCCCTCACCCCGTGCGGTGTGCAAACACCCCCGCGCACCCGTGTCACACACACCCGTGTCACACACACGTCTGCACACACACACAGGTGTTCATACACACACGTTTATTTGCACACGCACACATGCACACGTGTGCGCACACGTGTCCACCACACACACACGTCCGTGTACATCACACGCGTTGACGTCACGCACGCTACGCGCGCGCTGGGGGCGGAGCTAGCAGG
>VXBI01011469.1:125525-138643 GCA_013397375.1 Toxostoma redivivum | reverse complement strand
GGCCGGGGTCGCTCCCGGGGGGCCGTGAGCCCGATCCGACCCCGCAGCCCCCCGTCCCTTCCCGTCCCTTCCCGTCCTTCCGTTCCCCCGGCACAGACCCGCCGGGAGCACATTGGTGCCCTTGCAAAGGCGGAGGTAACGCGTGGTGTGCAGGTGTAGCCTCGGTGTAACCTCGGAGTATCCTCGGAGTATTCTCGGTGTGTCCTCAGGAAGGATGAGGGGTTGCTTAGTGGTGGAAGAGGAGAGAAAGCGCTCGGTAATATTGGGGAAAGTAAATCAAAACAATGAGCAGCCCTCAAAAAGCACATGGAATCACTTATTTTTCAGCCTGGTATCTTTTGGAAGTAAATTCAGGAAGTAAGAACTGTGTTTGCAAGGGACGGAGGGACAGCACACAGGGAATGGCTCCCACTGCCCAGGGCAGGGCTGGATGGGATATTGGGCAGGAATTGTTCCCTGGCAGGGTGGGCAGGGCTGGCACAGGGTGCTCAGAGCAGCAGTGGCTGCCCCTGGATCCCTGGCAGTGTCCCAGGCCAGGCTGGACATTGGGGCTGGGAGCAGCCTGGGAAGTGGAAGGTGTCCCTGCCATGGCAGGGGTGGCACTGGAGGGACTTTAAGGTCCCTTCCCACCCAAACCATTTGGTGTTTCTATGCTATTCCAGCAGTAAGAAGCACATCTTGACACACATTCCTGCTCCCCCTTGCACACCTGGCTTCTCAGTTCGTTCCCAAGCTCGTGCTGATTATTTTGGGAATGAGTTTTCAGGTGTAAAGCTCAGTTTTCCAGGCTGGCTGGAAATGGAGGAGCCCAGTTGTGCAACACGTTCTCCTGGGCCGCCGCTGCCTCCTCCAGAGCTGTGCCTGATTTGCATGATTTAAAACTCAGGAAATAAACCAAGCTCAGGGAAATTGCGGCTCCTTCATACAGGAGAAGGAAATAACTTCCTCCTGCAGCCTTCAAACTGCCAGAAAATGGTGTTGGAAGCTGAGCTGGCTGAGTGTGAGGCGCTGGTAACTCGAGGCGGGGGCACTGCCTGACCTTCCATGTGCAGGGTGCAAAATCCAGCTGGGAAGCTGGAGCCAGCCGGGAGCAGCCGGGTAAACAGGCTGGCAGATGCTGCTTCCCCCACGGCTGGGACGGCAGCAGGTGTCGGGAGCAGGGGGCGATGTCCCCGCGGTGATGTGATGTCCCTGGGTGATGTCCCCAGGGTGTCCCGCACCCCTGGCACAGCAGGATCCAGGCCCCGAGCTGGTGTTGAGTGGCCTCTCCCTGCGCCTGGGAAAGGAGAGGATCCAGAGGGTCTGCCCTTTGTTTTGCAATTCCCAGGCTGAAGAAAACAGCCCCTCCCATCCCTGCCATGCCCCCCGGGCTTGGTTCTGTCCCAGTTTTAGGAAGAGCTGTGTTGTTTGGGCACCAGGAAACAGAAGAGGCCCTGGCCAGGCCAGTGAGGGCTTAGGGGCTCTAATCTCAGGATTATTAAACATATGCTCATCCTTTGGACATCCTTGTGTGCCTGCTGGGGATTTCCTGGCAGCCCAGGCAGGGAATCTAAGGGGCTTCTTTGGTGGGAGCTGATGATTCCAGAGCAGCCAGGGGCCCGTGCCATGCCTGGAGCAGGAAGATCAGGTGTGGTGGGGGGTGTGGGCAGATCCCCCACCCTGATCCCTCTCCCTGCCCCTGGAGCAGCCAGGATGCCCAGGCTGAGCCCCAGCAGCCAGCTTCCACAAAAGTTCAGCAGGAAGGAGCCTTCCTGTTTTTTCAGGTGCTGGTTTCAGGTTCAGGAGAGTTTTCCCTGAGTTTTTGGGTTAACACCATGGCCTGGAGCAGCATGGATGCGTGTGGGATGAGACCTTGGAATTCAGCACTCCAGCCTTGCAGTTACCCCCAGCTGATGCTTCCCTGGTGCAGAATTAGGTGCCCATTAAATGGATTTTATTGGCACGTGTTGGGAAGACAGAGCCTGGATTCCCTGGGGCGGGAGGCTGCTGCAGCCTGAGAACTCCCAAGCCTGGGAGCTGCTCTGTGGTCCTGTCCCTGGGCAGATGGCAGTGGGAAGTAAAGTTGTGCTTCATGGAGAAATCCATGGAGGCAGCAGGACAGAGGAGCTGAAGCGTGGAATGTTGTGCCAGGTGAAACTGGGGAGGCCTGGACATGCTGGAGAGGGGATAGTGCAGGAGAAATCCACCCCTTTGGGAGCAGGGAGAGCAGTGTTCTGCTCATGGAGTGGTTGGGACTGGCTTGGAGAGGACCAGGGGAGAACAGCCAGGGCTGGAGCTGTTCCAGAAAGCTGCTTGTGCTGGATAGCCCCACCCTTCCCAAGGGAGAGGCTTTCCAAGGCAGGTTTCATCAGAGCTGGAGCCCGGGGCTGCTTCCAGCACTGATCCAAAGCAGATGGACACTGTCCTTTGGAGCAGGGGGAGGAGGGCAGAGCAGAGCCCAGGCACGCTCTGCTGCTCCTGGGAAACGTGACAGGGAAGGGGGAACAACAACACCTCCAGCGCTGCTGCTCCCTCTGCTTCCACAGGGCCTTCCCGGGAGCCCTCCAGGCCATCCCAGCAAAGTTTGGCCCTGCAGGAGCAGCACGGGCAGGGTTTGGGCCAGGCCCATCTCTGCTCCTCCAGAGCCTTTGCAGCTCCCAGGAGGAGCCAACACCTTTGTTCCTTGTTCCTGCTGCTGCGCCTGCCCCTGTGGGGTCTGAGTCGCTGTGTCCTCTCCTTCCTGTGCCTGGAGCATCCAGGGCTTCAGCTGTGGGGCTGTGGACAGGCAGGTTTGTCCAGCCCAGACAGCTCTGCTGCTGCTGGGGACATTCCAGGATGTGTCCTGGATCTGCTGGGGGCTGTGCCTATGCTGTGCCATTCTCCCTTTGATTTACCACTTCCTCATGTCAACTTTACAGATGAGATCTGGCTCCTGGGGCTCCTCCTGTTTCAGAGACAGAAGTTTTCCAAGTGTGGGGGAATCTGGGGGCTTGCAGGGAGCTGCAGCAGGAGCATCTCCATCGCAGCAGCACCTCCCAGCTGAAGGGCTGTGCCAGCACCGACCCAGGCTCTCCCTGGCACCCTCCCAAGAGGGATTTGCTCACAGATAAGGAGGAACAAAGAGGAAAATCGCCCTTTTGGGGTGTGCAGGGGGCTCATCTGATCCAAATCCCCTCCAAGCCGTGGGCAGCAGAGCTCTCCTGGAGCCCAACCCTTGTGGAACTGGAATCCTGTTTGAACAGGGGCTGTTTCTGTATCCTGATGGGAAGTGCTGCTGCCTGGGCACGAGGGGAGGAAGTTGCAGGAAGAGCTCTTGGTGCTGGGCCAGGCTCTGCTCCAGGAGAATGGATGTGGGCTCTGGCTCCCTGTCAGTGTGCAGAGCTGGATCCTGGAGCAGGACAGGACCAGGTGTGGGGAGGAGCCTTCCTCCCTGGCTGGAGAGGTGCAGGGAAGAGCAGGATCCTGGGAGGGAAGTGAAGAGGCTCTGGAGCTGTTTGCAGAATTCCTGCTTTGCCTCAAGTTCTTTCTCCAGCCCAGCTTCTTCCTGCTGATCCATCCTGGGATTTATTGCTTCTCCTTTCTGCTACCAGCCCCCGATTTCTGGGCTGCCCTTCCTCAAGAAGAGGCCTTTGGCAGGCTCAGAGGCTGCTGCCATGCCAGCAAACATCCCTCAGGAATCCTCCCGGCCTCCCGTTGGATTCAGCCGGACCGATTCCATGGAGCTACCCCGGGGCTGTGCGGTGACCTGGGCTGAACCCCGAGTGCCCCGTCCCTGGCAGGGAGCAGACACGAGCTGTGTGCTGTCCTGTTCCAGAGGCTCCAGGGAGGGCTGGATGGGATCCAGGCTGTTCCTCGCGCTGAGCTTGCAGGGTTTGCCCTTTGTCTGCCCCTCTGAGGGGAGGGGACAGGGCGGGCCCGGCAGTGGCAAAGGGACAGGGGGTGCTGGGCAGGAATGAGCTGCTTGGTTTAATCAAGTTGCCAGAGTTTAAATCTTCTGCATCCTGGGATTTCCAGGCTTTCCGAAAGCTGTAGACAGGCTTCACCCCGGGGCTGTGGTGCTGCTTCCTGTCTTGGCTGGAGATTTAGGCTGGGCTTGTGTGAGAAGGGTTTGGGAGCCTTTGGGTAGCTGCCCCAGGCACTGGTGACTGGTTGAGCCAAGAGGTTTCTCTGTTGCAAATTTGAAAATCCTGAGAGTAAGCTGAGAGGAAAAAATCCATGTGGAGGGTTCTGCACTCCCCTAATTGCTCATCCAGCCAATTAAAAATCCACAAGTGTCCTTGGTGGGCTGGAAGTTGCTCCCCGGGCAGCTGAGCTGTGGCTGATGGTTCTCAGATGGTTTGGGAGGTGATGATGAAGTTAGAGACAAATCTGTGTATCCTTGTGCTGAGCCTCTCCCTGCTGTCTCAATGGAGCCCTGGAAAGAGCAACTGAACCTACAAGAGACCTTGCTCAGGGACGTGGAGCTGTCAAAGATTCTCTGAAGCCTCCTCCAAATCTCTCACTTCAGGAATCGATCTGAAATGTGCTGCATGGAGTGGCAGAGGGACAGAGGAGAGACCTCAGGGCTGCCCTGGCCAAAGGGCATGGCTGGGTCAGCTCCAAGCAAGCTCCTGACAGCATTCCCAGGGCAGGGAATGCCTCTGGAGCTGTGGAACCTCCCTGGCCTTCCAAGCACTGAAAAACACCCAGGGTTTCCCTGGGAGCCATTTCCTGCTCCTGGTGGCTCCAGGGAATGCAGGCTCTGCTTCCAGCCTGGGGTCTGCCCTGAGCTGCTCTGGGGGCCCAGGAATTTCAAATTAAAAGTTTCCCTGCTCCTTCTGGGGGTTTCTCTGCTTTCCAGAAGCCCTGGCAGGTGTCAGCACAGGTTTAGGTTCCCCAGCCCTGCTGGAGCTCAGCTGCAGAACATTGACTGTGGTTTGTTGTGTTATACAGGGTGTGGGTCCACCCGGTCCTGCCACAACGGATTTCTTGATAAAGCCAAAGAAACTGGGTCCTGGCCTTGTGGTTTTGGCACAAAAAGGTGCTGCTGGCCCTGCTGACAGTCACGAGAAGTTGTGCAAATGGGGCTGAGCAGGAGGAGAGGAACATCTGGGAGCTGGGAGGAGGAAAAAGGAGCCTCCTGCCCTGGGGAAGGGCGGGTCAGAGCCGGCTCTGGGGCTGCTGCTTCAAAGGCTCTGGAGCTGTGTGTTGTGTTTGTTGTGTAACGGGCTCAGCCTGGGCCTGGGGGGTTTGAGCTTCCACGTGCAGCGCTAATCCTGGGGCCCTGCTGCTGCCCTGAGCTGCCTGGAACACGCTTCTCCTCTTGGGATCTGCCTCTGGCAGAGGCACCAGGAGCAGCTCAAACTCTTGGGTTTGTGTTTATCAGCTTTGGAGGTGGGCGTGGTTTTTCAGGGTTTTTAGGCTGCAGCTCCATCAAACTAACCCCCACTACAGCTCTGAGCTGTGGAGGGCGGGCCAGCTGCATCCCCCTCTTGCATCCAGGCTTTGCTCCCAGATGTGTGCAGGGAATGAGGAGTTTCCTTGGCTCCCTGTCCTGCAGGGCCCTGGGGATGTCCTGGCACGTCAGGAGCCTGGGGCAGGGCAGAAATGTTGTTCTGCTGGCTCGGTGGCTCTCCCAGCCTCCCACCTTGGCAGGGGGAGCTGAGGATCAAAGGATCCCGAGAAGCTGCTGGATCAGCCCCAAGGTGGAGCAGGGAGGAGCAGGAGGGGTGGCTGGTGGGTCCTGGGGGGCTGGGACCGATTGTCCCCGGGGGGACAACCTGGTGGCACCTGGGGCACCAGTGGGTGCTGCCAGATGTGCTCGGAGGGTGCAGAGGGGCTGCCAGGGCTGGGACCCCTCGGGGTTGTGTTGTGGCTCCCAAATTCCCTGTGTGTGTCCCTGGAGGGAAGGGCAGGAGCTGGCTGCTGAGCGGGGGAGCTCCTGCCTCCTCCACCCCTCACTTCCTTCCTGCCCTTGGGGGGAAGTGGGATTGCCCTGCTCCCCCCTCCTGTGCTGCTTTCCAGAGAGGACCCCACGAGGTCCCTGGGTGGGGACATTGCAGTGTCCTCGTGCTGCTGCAGCTGGGGGGTGGTGACACAGGGCCGCCAGTCTGACTTTGGCTCCACAGCTGCCAGGCCAGGCTTCCCTGCCTGCCATGGCTTCTCCTCCTGTTCCTGCTTCCCCATCACTTCCTGCTGCTGCAGCTCCTGCTGCCATTCCCTGCTCCCTGCCCTGGCACCCCCGGGAAGAGGTCACACTGAGGGTGGTGGCACTGAGAGTGATGGCACCGAGGGTGGTGGCACCATGGGTGGATGGCACCGTGGGTGGTGGCACCGTGGCCAGGATGCTGTGTAACCCCTGTCCCTGTTTTCCAGCAGCGCCCTGGGATGCCCCCCGGGGGCAGGATGCCCATGGCAGGGCTGCAGGTGGGACCCCCGGGAGCCCCCCCGTACGGAGCAGCCACCCCGCTGAGGCCCGGCCTGCCCCAGGCCATGATGGATCCCTTCAGGAAGCGCCTGCTGACTCCCCAGGCACAGCCACCCATGGCCACCCCGAGGAGAGGGTAAGGGCTGGCACCTCCCATCCAGGAGGGGCTCCCTTGGGAGGATGGGGGGTCCTGCTGGGCTGCACTTCCTAAAATCACAGAATGGGTGGGGTGGAAGGACCTTCAGGCCCAGCCAGTGGACACCTTCCACTATCCCAGGGTGCTCCAAGCTCCTTGAACATTCCCAGGAGTGCCACACTAATCCCTGCTGACAGGAAGCTGCATCCGTGCTGCTCAGTGAATCCAGGCTGTGTTTCACCTCGTGTTTTCCATCTGAACTGAGCCAGGAGCTGCTTTGTTCAGACCAGGCACAGCAATTCAGTCCAAACAGGATCTTCTGCTGGGACACTTCTGCAGAGCACAGCAGAGCCGTGTTTTGGAAATACCTATATAACTAAATAATATCTGATATAAATGTAGATATCAATGAGATGTCACTGTAGATACAGAGCTGCAAAACGATGGATGTAATTCCACTCAGGACAGGATCCCAGGGCTGTGTCCAGTCAGTGTTTGACTCTCTTTAAGACCCCAAAGCCTTTCCAGGTCCCCAACCAGGTGTGTCTGAAGTGCCACAGCTCCTGTCCTGCTGCAGAGGGGGGGACCCTCTGGAGCATTTTCCTCCAGCCTGGCACCTGCCAGAGCTCGGGAATGTTTTGGGATGGGGGCAGAGATCCTCAGTTTGCAGCTTCCCCTCGCTCTGATCTCCACACCAGGAACCAAAGAGCCTCATGGAGTCCCCAGCAGCAGCTCCTGGGGGTCTTCCTTGTCCTCCCAGGGATCTTTGATAGCTCTGGCAGGCATAGATGTGGCTGGAAGTGTGGGATGGGGCTGGCAGATTTTAGGGATGCTCCCTGGAGCTGCAGTCAGGGCAGGACTCTTTGTTTGGGCTCTGCCAGCAGCTCCTCGCTGGTTCACAGCCCTGCTGATCCCTCTCTGTGGGAGCTTTGTGGTTCCTCCAGGCAGGATCCCTTGGTGCTCAGGGATTCCCCTTCCCTTCCCTGGCAGCTCCATTGGCTCCCTGATCCCTCCTGGGGCATCCCAGCACTGGAGGAGTGAGCTGAGGACTGGGGACAGGGAGCAGCCTGGACACAGGGACACCAGAGCCATCCAGGGCTGGGGACTGGGGACAGGGATCAGCCAGGCTCAGCTGGCTGAGCATTCCCTGCTCCCAGCCAGTGGATCAAGGGATTAGGAGCTTCCAGCTGCTCTGGGGTGTCCAGACCCTGTGGGCAGGAGGGGTTGGATGGGGCAGGAGTTGCTCCAAAGTGGGGCTCTGACCTGTGCTTGAGTGTTTTCCTGGACCCCTCCTGTGTGATCCTGGAGAAACAGGAATTCCCTCTGCCCCATCTCCTGTGCAGGAAATCAGGAGGAGAGCGTTCCCTGCTGTGCCCAGGCTCAGCAGGAGCTCGCTGGGCACTGGGGTGGGCTCAGGGTGATGGGAATCTGCAGTGGGCAGGATTGAATCCAGACAAGCTGGATTTTCCCAGGATTACAGCCCCACCACAGCAGGGTTTGGTTTGAGCTGGGTTTAAGAGAGTTCCTGGCAGTGGCTTTGGTTTGAAGCACTGCAAGAAAGGGATGGCTGCTTTCAGAGGGGAAATTTGAGAATTCTGTCCTGCAGCCCTGGCTCTGCCTGGTTATCACCTCTGCTTGCCCCAGGATTTCCTGGATTTCCTTCCCTGGTGTCAGGCTCCAACATCCCACACCTTCCCCCCAGGAATATCCTGAGTGGAATGGACTCCCAGTGCTGTCCAAACACTCCTGGAGCTCTGGCAGCCCTGAGGCTGGGACCATTCCCTGGGGAGCCTGGGCAGTGCCCAGCACCCTCTGGGGGCAGAACCTTTCCCAGTATCCATCCCTGCAGTGGGATGTCCTGTGGGAGCTGTAATCTTTCCCTTTTCCCAGGGTGAAGAGGAGGAAGATGGCTGATAAGGTGCTGCCACAGAGGGTGAGTGTCACCTAAGCCCGGGGGACAGAGCTGAGCTGCTGCAGGAGATGGGGGGGTCCCCACAAAGGGAGGATCTCCCTGAGAGGATCTCTCCTGCCCACTGGGAATTTCTGTTCAATCCCAAACCATCCTGGAATGTTTCTGTCTCTCCCTCTGGCATGGCAGGAGAGGGTTGGGGTGGGGTTGGACTCTGAGTGAGTGAGGAGCAGGAATGGGGTGGGATGGAGATCTCAGAAGGTCCCTAAGAGACCCTCTTGAGTTCCAGGGTTCCATTCCATGCTGGGCCACCAGGAATGCTGCTGGGAACAGGCTCCAGACTGGTTTGGGCAGACCAAACCTGGCCCTTTGCAGGGCTCCAGGCTGGGTTTAAAATAAGAACTGGGTGCTGGACTGGTCACCTGGTGTGTCCTGGGCTGCTGGGGCTGTGGGGGGATCCAGGCCATGCCAGCACTGCAGGATTGGCCGTTCCTGTGTCCAGATCCGGGAGCTGGTCCCAGAGTCCCAGGCCTACATGGACCTCCTGGCCTTTGAGCGCAAGCTGGACCAGACCATTGCTCGGAAGAGGATGGAGATCCAGGAGGCCATCAAGAAACCCCTGACGGTGAGGGGGGGCTGGAAATCACGGATTCATGGAATCATGGGATCTGTGAGGTTGGAAAAATCCTCTAAGGTCATCAAGTCCAACCATCACCCTAAGCCACGTTCCCAGGTGGAGCATCCACACGTTTCTGGGACACTTCCAGGGATGGGGGATTCCACCTCTGCCCAGGCCAGCCCATTGCAGTGTTTTACAGCCCTTTATCCACTTATGGATAAATGTTCTCTAATACCCAACCTAAACCTCCCCTGAGGCCATTTCCTCTCCTCCTGCCGTGGAGGTGGGTGCTGCAGTCCCCTCTCACTCTGTCCACCCCTCTCTCTGTTCCCATCCCACAGCAAAAGCGGAAGCTCAGGATTTACATCTCCAACACCTTCACCCCAGCCAAGGAGGAAGGAGAGGGGGGGGAGCGTGTGGCCTCCTGGGAGCTCCGTGTGGAGGGGAAACTGCTGGAGGATGTGAGGATCCAGCAGGGAGGGAGGGAGGGAGGGAGGGAGGAGCTGGTCTGTCGGGATCCAGGAGGGGTGGAGTGGTGTTGGTGGGAGGAGCTCTGGTCCACCAGGACTCAAGAGGGATAAATGATGGTGGGAGGAGGAGCACTGGCCCGTGAGGAGCATCCAGGAGGGATGAGGGGGTGCTGGGAGCGCTGGTGCTGTGCTGAGAGCTCAGCTGGATTTAGGATCAGGAATTTCTGCTGCCCTGTCTGCAGCCCAGCAAGCAGAAGAGGAAGTTCTCCTCCTTCTTCAAGAGCCTCGTGATCGAGCTGGACAAGGAGCTCTATGGGCCCGACAATCACCTGGTGGAGGTGAGGTGGGAAGGGATCCCAGTGGGAAATGGGGCATGGCCTGCTGCTCCCCCTCTGCATGCTCAGCTCCCAACCCAGGGCCTGGCCTCCTGGGACAGGGGCCTGAGCAGGTTTTTGGGGCTGGGGGCAGTGCCAGGCCCTCCATGGGGTCCATGCTCTCCTGCTTTCCCAGCTCAAGTTTAGGGATGTACTTTGTTCCCTGGCAGAGCTGAGCTCTGACCCCTCAGCCCAGGCCCAGAGCCAGAGCTGTGCTGTGGTGTGTGGGGGCAGGGACATGGCTCCAGGGGCAGGGACGTGGCTCCAGGGACAGGGACGTGGCTCTAGGGACATGGCTCCAGGGGCAGGGATGTGGCTCCAGGAACAGCTTTCCCCCCAACCTGGCAGCCATGGGTGCTGATGTGGGAAGAAGGATTTGCCCTCCTGCCTGTCCCTGAGCTGGAGGGTCCTTGGGGGGTTTAAGCCATGCCTGGGAGAGGGATCAGATCTCTTTTGGGTGCTCCTGCCTGGAGCTGTCTCTGGACCCAGCTCATGCTTTTGCCCTGGGAGATTCTGTGGAGAAGCTGGGGGGGGTTGGGAGCAGCTCTGATGCACATTCCCTGCAGGATTGATCCAGAAGTGTGGGAGCCCTGGGCCCCAAGCACTCAGGGCTGGAAGTGCCCCAGTCCATCCCAGTGCTGGAGCACATCCCAGGATGGGATGGACTGGGAGAGCTCTGAGCTGCCACCACTGTGATCAGGAGCTGCCGGGGGGTACCCCAGGCTGTGTGGCTGTGCCAGACCCTGCCCAGAGCCCCAGCCCAGCTCTGCAGACACAGACCCTGCTGGCAGGTGGCTTCCATGGCCTTGGCCTGAGCAGTGTCCCCGTTGTCCCTCGCAGTGGCACCGGATGCCCACGACCCAGGAGACCGACGGCTTCCAGGTGAAGCGTCCCGGGGATGTCAATGTGAAGTGCACCCTGCTGCTCATGCTGGACCACCAGGTATGGCCTGGGGCCACCTGGGGGCAGCCAGGGGTGGGGATGGGATGGGCTGGGACAAGGGCTTTGGATGAGGGTTTGGGGATGCAGGGATGGAAAGGAGCATGGGGAGCACTGGGCATGGAGCTGCAGTGACACAGGGGCTGTGGGGGACACTCCCAAGTGCCTCTTCTTTGGGCAGCAGGAGGAATTTCTTCATGGAAAGGGAGTTAAAGACTGGACCATGCTGCCCAGAGAGTAGTGGAGTCCCCATGCCCTCAGCTGTCCAGAGCAGCTGGGCACACAGTGTACAGGACAGGGATGGGTCAGAGGCTGGGCTTTGCTCCAGGAGGGTTTTCCCATCCCGGCTGACCCTGTGTGTCCCCACAGCCCCCTCAGTACAAGCTGGACCCACGGCTGGCCCGGCTGCTGGGGGTGCACACCCAGACTAGGGCCAGCATCATGCAGGCCCTGTGGCTCTACATCAAACACAACAAACTGCAGGACAGCCATGAGAAGGAGTTCATCAACTGCAACCGCTACTTCCGCCAGGTACCTGCACATTCCCACCTCATCCAGCTGGGAAAAGCCTCTCCCCGGCCCCCACAGCCCCTCCAGGCTCTGGTTGTCCCCCTTCCCTGGACTCTGGCTTGTACCACCAGCTTGGGGATGTCCCACCTGGCTGCACAGGTGAGGGGAGGCCCTGCCATGGCTCTGCTTTGCCCCCCAGATCTTCAACTGTGTCCGCATGCGCTTCTCTGAGATCCCCATGAAACTGGCGGGGCTCCTGCAGCACCCAGACCCCATCATCATCAACCACACCATCAGGTGGGGGCACAGGGTGGGCACGGGCCCTAGGGGCTCTGTAGGCTGGGCACTGGGTGGGCAGTGTCCCCAGGGCTGGGGGTGCCCCATAGCAGGGAGAGCAGGCAGGGTCCCCAGGACTGAGGGGCTCTGCAGGGTGGGCAGTGGGTGTGTCCCTGGGGGGCTCTTTGGGGTGGGGACTGGTCCAGTGTCCCCATGACTGGGGGCTCTCAGTAGGGTGGGCAGTGGGCTGGGCAGTGTCCCCAGGGCTGGGGGTGCAGGAGCCTTTGAGGGCTCCAGCCTGAAGGACCAGCACAAGTCACCTGGGAGGGGAAGAACCACCAAATGTGAGGATTCTTGGGGCACTGGTGTTGCTGTCAGGGCAGTCCAGCCCCCAGCCAGGTGGGGGCTCAACAGGTCTCCCTAACCCCATTCCCCCAGTGTGGACCCCAATGACCAGAAGAAGACAGCCTGCTACGACATTGATGTGGAGGTGGATGATCCCCTCAAAGCCCAGATGAGCAATTTCCTGGCCTCCACCACCAACCAGCAGGAAATCGCCTCCCTGGATGCCAAGGTGGGAGGGGACACTGCCAGGGACAGCCCTGCGGGCGGGGACAGCTGTGTCCTGTGGGAGGACACAGCTCCTCTGACCCCTGTCACCTCCCCAGATCCATGAGACCATCGAGTCCATCAACCAGCTGAAGACACAGAGGGATTTCATGCTGAGCTTCAGCAACAACCCCCAGGATTTCATCCAGGAATGGATCAAATCCCAGAGGAGGGACCTCAAGGTAAAGGGGAACAATTGCTACGGAGGTTTAGGTTAGATATTGGGGAACATTTCTTCATGGAAGGGGTTGTCCAGCACTGGCACAGCTGCCAGGGCAGTGACGGAGTCCCCATCCTTGGAGGGGTTCACAGCCATAGATGTGGCCCTTGGGGACAGGGGTCAGTGCTGAACATGGTGTTGGGGTAAGGGTTGAAGGTCTTTTCCAACTTTAACAATTCCACGATTCTGAAGCCCTGGGGCTGGGCAGTGAGGGGCTGGGAGGGGCCTGGGTCCATCGTGGAGCTCAGGAAGGGTGCTGTGGATCCTCACTGCTGGTGCCTCTCCCGCTGGGGTCAGATCATCACGGATGTGATCGGGAACCCCGAGGAGGAGCGGCGGGCGGAGTTCTACCAACAGCCCTGGGCGCAGGAGGCCGTGGGCAGACACATCTTCGCCAAGGTGAGCTGGGGGTGGGGACAGGGTTGGAATGGCAGCGACAGATCCCTGGGACACGAGCAGTGTCCCCTGGCCCTCCCTGACCGCCGCGGTGTCCCCAGGTCCAGCAGCGCCGGCAGGAACTGGAACAAGTGCTCGGGATCCGCCTCACTTAAGGCGGGCGGGGCCGGGGGCAGCTCCCGCCCCGCTGCCCGAGCCGGACGGTACCGACTGGAAACCACAGCACTTGCACAAACCTGATGTGCCTGGAGGGATGGGGGCCCCCGGGGCTCCCC
>VXBI01011469.1:88730-121620 GCA_013397375.1 Toxostoma redivivum | reverse complement strand
CCCGCCGAGTCACGGCGCTGCCAGGCCCCGAGCAGCCCCGGCCACAGCAGAGCCCGAGGCAGCACGGAACGCCCCGAGTCCCTCCCAGAGCCCCGTCCGTTCATCCCTAGCCCGGTCCCAGCCCTTCCGAACCTGCTCGGGCCCGTCCAGCGCCATCTTCTCCGCCGGCATCGGGCCCCAACAAAGATGGCAGCCGTCGGCTTCCGCTGCCCGGCCGCTACGCGCTCGGCTTGATGGCGTCACTTCCTTTTCCCCCCAAAAAAAACAATGCGCATGCGCTCTGGGATCACTCGGTCGGGATTGCGCCGCCATCTTGGAGCGGTCAAAGGTGATTACTCCGTGTTGGAAAGAACCGAAAGGGAAGGACAGGGTTGTGATCGCGCCACCGAGAGGGCTCGTTATTGTTTCCCGCACCTCCGAGGGGACACACCCTTCTTCTGCCAGCAGGCTTCAGAAGAGGGAGTGCGCCACTCCTTTAATGGCGGCCAGAGTAGGAGGAAGCGGAAGCTGGCTGGTTCGCGCGGGGCACGCCGGGAAGGCGGGGCAGGCACGCGGAGCCAGCGGGGCCGGGATCAGGAGCAGGGTCTGGATCGGGGTCGGGCTGTGCGTCACACGGGGGTGTCAGGGCTGAGGGGACGTTGAGCCCGGGTGGTCGGAGGCTTGAAGGGAGGACAGCGGATGCGCCTCAGGGGCAGCGGAGTATGGGTGGGCCTGAGGGGGTAATGCGGGGAGCAGTGAGGGGGGCTCTGAGGGGGTACTGGGAGGGCAGTGAGGGAGGAACTGGAGGGGCACTGAGAGGGGTAACGAGGGGAGCACTGAAAGAGAGCTGAAGAGATATAGGGGGCACTGGAGGGGACACTGAGGGAGACCGGGGCTCCGCTGCAGAGCCTCGTGAACCCCAGGCCGCCCCTCACTCCTCTTTCCCCCCCAGGCCCGAGCCCTTGGCTGACTGCACATCCCAGTCCCCCCAAGGGGCCATCCCACCACCACCATGGGCAAGAAAAGCAAACTGGGCAAGAGCCGGCGGGACAAGTTCTACCACCTGGCCAAGGAGACAGGTGAGGGCCGTGCCTGGCGCTGGGGACAGGGGGGCTGCGGGTCCTGTCACCCCAATAACCACCCCCTGCTCCCCCCCAGGCTTCCGCTCTCGCTCGTCCTTCAAACTGCTCCAGCTCAATCGGAAATTCCAGTTCCTGCAGAAGGCTCGGGCATTGCTGGACCTGTGTGCGGCCCCCGGCGGGTGGTGAGTGGGGACAGGCCACCCTCAGTGCCACCAGCTGCCCTGGGGGGTGTCCTGTGTGCTCCTGTTGTGTCTCTGTTGTCAATCCCAAACCCTGGGAGCACAGTCCCAAGCTGAGAGCTCTCCTGGGAGCCTGCTGCAGCTCTGCTCTTCTCTGTTCTTCCCAGGCTTCAGGTGGCTTCCAAATTCATGCCGGTGTCTAGCCTGATCATTGGTGAGTGGCAGGAGCTGGGGACAGTCCCTGGATGGGACAGACAAAGAGGATCCTAGCCTGGGGATGCTGGGAGGAGGAGAAGATGGGTGGGGAAGCCCCTTGGGATGGGCTGGAGCCCCTTTTGAGGGGATTCGGTGTCTTTCTTCAACCAGGGGTGGATTTGGTGCCCATCAAACCCATTCCCAACGTGGTGACACTGCAGGAGGACATCACCACTGAGAAGTGCCGCCAGGTACTGTCCCAAGTGTCACCTGCTGATCTGTGCTGGCAGGGGGGATCACAGGGGATGGCATGGGGTCCCTTGGTGAGGGACAATGGGTGTCCCTGCCCCACAGGCCCTGCGCAAGGAGCTGCAGACATGGAAGGTGGACGTGGTGCTGAACGATGGAGCGCCCAACGTGGGAGCCAGCTGGGTGCACGACGCCTACTCCCAGGGTGGGACTGCCTGGGGACACAGGGGACAGGGGCATCTCACTGCTCTTGGAGAGTTCCAGGCTGGTTTGGGGTGGGAGGGACCTTAAAGCCCGTTCAGTGCCATGGGCAGGGACACCTTCCACTATTCCAGGGCGCTCCAAGCCCTGTCCAACCTGGCCTTGGAGATGAGGCAGCCACAGCTTCTGTGGGAAACCCATTCCAGTCCCTCTCCACCCTCCCAGGGAAGGGTCATTCCCTCACTCCCTTTTCTCTCCTGCTGCAGCCAATCTGACCCTCATGGCCCTGAAGTTGGCCTGTGAGTTCCTGTGCAAGGGTGGCTGGTTCATCACGAAGGTTTTCCGTTCCCGGGATTACCAGCCCCTGCTGTGGATCTTCCAGCAGTTCTTCCAGAAGGTCCAGGCCACCAAGCCCCAGGCCTCCCGCAATGAGTCTGCTGAGATCTTTGTGGTGTGCCAGGGTGAGCACCTGGGGGGACCTGGAGCAGCTGGGATGGGGCTGGGAAAACCTGCTGGTGGCTCTGATCCCTCCATCCCAGCAGGAATGGTATTGATTCCTTCATTCGGGGAGCAATGGCTCTGATTTCTCCATCCCAGGAGGAATAATTGTCATGGTTCTGGTTCATTCTGGGACAGTGGAATGGCTCTGAGCCTTCTCTCCCCAGAGAAATAGCATTGATTTCTCCATCCCAGAGAAATATTTCTTATGTCTGTGATCCCTCTATCTCAGGCTATCAAGCTCCAGACAAAATTGACAGCAAGTTTTTTGACCCCAAATATGCCTTCAAGGATGTGGAGGTTCCCACCAAGTCTGTCAGTGAGCTGGTCAGCAAAAAGAAACCCAAGGTATGAGCAAGGCCAGGCACAAATGACTGGGTCTAAAGAGGTTGTGGTAATTAAAATTATTCAGGAGAATGAAAGATTTTGGAAGTGTTGCAAGAGCCAGCTTGGGAGAGGTTTGGAGCCCTAAAGTCACTGCAGTGCTGAAATAGGAACTGTGAGGCTGGGGCTGGGCCAGTTAAACCCTACAGGAGTTGGGCACACGGTTTGTGTCTCTCTGAGGTGGCTTTAGGATAGTAAGTCTGTGTCAGGTGGTCTCAGCTGAGCATAGAGCTGACACAAGCCTGTCATTGTCAGCTCTTGTGTCTGAGGTGGGGCTGGGAGCTGCTGTTGGACTGGGGCTGGCATGGACTGGCCATTTGTCCTAGCTCAGGTTGAGGTTGAGGTTGGTTTCCGAAGTTCTCAAGTACAACTCACAGACACGTTTTGGGTGGCTACTGCAGCAAGACACGAGTTAGGTGACCTCATCCATCCTTCTGGGCTGGTGGTATCTGCCTGTCTATCCCCTGCCCTGGCTGCCACAGCCCCTTTTACCCCCAGGCTGAAGGCTATGCTGAGGGTGACACCACCCTGTACCACCGCTTCACCCTCATGGACTTCCTCAAGGCTCCCAACCCTGTGGACTTCCTCTCCAAGGCCAACGAGGTACATGTCTGGAAGGACTCCCTTTCCTGCAGAGGGGAGGCTGGGATTTAAATTTAAATCTCTTTCCCTGTGCCAGATCACACTGGGGGATGGGGAACTGGAGAATCACAGCTCCACCACAGAGGAGCTGCGCCAGTGCTGCAGGGACATCCGAGTGCTGGGCCGCAAGGAGCTCAGGTGCTGGGGGACACTGGGACAGCCACCTCGCCCAGCTGGGCCTGCTGGCTGTCCCTAACAGCTGCCACCCCACCCAGGGCCCTGCTGAACTGGAGGACGAAGCTGCGGCGGTTCCTGGCCAAGAAACTGAAGGAGCAGGCGAAGGAGTTGGATATCAAGTAGGACCAGAGAGCAGGACTGTCCCTAGGCTGGGATGGGGCTGTCCCCAGGCTGGGATGGGGATGTCCCCAGCTGCCTCCAGCACAGCTTCTCTGAACTCCTTTCTTTTGGCAGCCTGAGCTCCGGTGAGGAGGAGGAGGGCAGGGAGGAGGAGAAGAAGGAGAAGATGGAGGCGAAAGCTGCAGCTGCTGAGGAGGCAAAGGAGCAAGAGGAGGTGGAGCTGGCCTTGGCAGAGATGAAGGCTGAGGAGCTGGCAGAGCTGAAGAGGTAGAAAGAGGAGGAGAGATGGAGCTGCAGCTATGGAGACAGAGGGTGGCAGTGTCAGCCTGTCCCTCTGCTCGGGGAGGGGGGTTGTTGGTTTGGGGTCCTTGGGCTCCTCTGCTCCTCCAAGCAGCTGAAGCAACTGTTCCTGTCTGTCCCTCCCAGGGGGTTGGCAGTGCTGTGGCAGGGGCTGAGTCTCTGGGGTGTTTGCGTGAGTAGGAGACAGTGTGACCTCATTCCTTTGCCTGCTCCAGAAAGAAGAAGAAGATCCTGAAGGAGCAGCGGAAGCAGCGGGAGCGTGTGGAGCTGAAGATGGACCTGCCTGGAGTGTCCATTGCTGACGATGGGGACACCAGCATGTTCTCCCTGCGCAGCATCCACAGGACCCCGGTGCGTGGGGGAGCTCCCGGGCTGGGACAGGGCCTGATCTGTGACTCCTTCACTTGTGGCACTTGTGTGATTCTCTAACCTGTGCTGCAGCTGCTGGATGAGCTGTCCCGGGGGGACATGGCCTCGGCCGATGCCCTGCTGGAGATCAGCCCTGGGGACGATGACATTTATGTGTCGGATCACGAGGAAGAGGATGACGTGTCCCTGGCCAGTGACCTGGACCCAGAGGAGCTGCTGGAGATTGAGGCCCGGCAGCGGAAGCTGGAGCGGGAGCAGCGTGGGAAGAGGTGAGAAGAGAAAGGTGTCCTGGAGCAGCTCCAGGAGCCAGCCTGGGCTGGGGACGCTGATCCTACTGCTCTGTGTCACAGGCCAAAGTTTAAACAGAAAGAAGAGGAGGAGGAGGAAGGACATGAAGTGGAGAATCCCCTGCTAGTGCCCCTGGAGGAGAAGTCAGTGCTGGAGGAGCGACGGACCAGCCTGTGGTTCGGGAAGGTGAGTCCCACTTGTGAGGCAGGAGTGATGGAGGAGCCTCCACCCCAGCAGCTTCCCAGGACTGTCCTGGGCTGACCCCCCATGCCTGGACTGATACCTCCTATCCCTGGGGCTGACCCTCCCATCCCTGGGTCTTATACCCCTTCCCTGGGGCTGACCCCCCCATCCCTGGAGCTGGCCCTCATCCCTGGACTGACCCCCCTGTTCCCCATCCCAGGATGCCTTTGCTGGCATTGACGATGATGCGGATGAGGAGCTGGAGCTGGGCCAGGCCCAGGTGTTGGCTGAGAGGCAGCGTGAGGCTCAGAAAGGTGAGGGGACACAGAGGGACAGTCCCACAGCCCAGTCTGGGGCACTGGGTCCAGCCACCATGGGGACGCTGCCCTGAGCAGCAGCATGGAATGGTTTGGGTTGGAAAGGACCTCAAAGAGCACGCAGTTCCAAACCTTGGCACAGGCAGGAACACCTCCCACTAAACCAGAGACTGTTGCTGGCCTGTGTCACTAGCAAGCTGTCATTAGTGCAGTGTTAATGGGCAGGATTTCTGGAGGAGTGTCTGTGGCAGGGTTCTGTGTCACCCAGTGTTTCCCGTTCCCAGACAAAACAACAAAGAAAGGGCAGAAGAAGAAGAAGGTGGCCCAGGAGGAAGCTCCAGCCGAGCCCCCACCAGCAGCAGCCATGGCTCCTGCTGCCAGTGAAGCTCAGGAGGAGCAGAGCAGTGACGATGACAGCAGCAGTGAAGATGAGAGGTGAGGGCTAAGGGGGGTCTGGGTGTCCTCCCCAGCTCCACAGTCCTGCAGAGCTGAGGGACTCCAGCCCTGCCCATTCCTCTCCACAGGCCACTGGCACCACTGGGGAGGAAGCGGGGCCGTGTCGAGCCCTGTGGCTTTGAGGTGGTGCCCATTGAGAACCCAGGTGAGTGGGGGGCATAGGGGTCCCTCAGGAGGGACAGGAGATGGAGGCAGGAACAGACCATGGTCCCAGGGCTGCTCCCTGGCTCTTGGGCTGTATCCAGGCCAAGCTTTCCCCTGTCCCACAGTGAAAAGAGTCCTGGATGCAGAGGGCCTGGCCCTCGGCTCGGTCATTGCCTCCTCCAGAAAGGCGCGGCGGGACCTCATCGACGACTCCTTCAACAGGTACAGGGCTGGGGCTGCAGGGTTTCTTTGCCAGCAGGGACAGGTGAAGTGGGGCCCCCATGACCTGCTCACAGCTCACCTGGGACCCTGCAGGTACTCCTACAACGAGGACGAGGGGGAGCTGCCCGAGTGGTTCACAGAGGAGGAGCGGCAGCACCGGCGCCGGCAGCTGCCCGTGGACAAGCAGACGGTCGAGGCCTATCGGCAGCGCTGGAAGGAGATCAATGCCCGCCCCATCAAGAAGGTGGCAGAGGCCAAGGCCCGCAAGAAGCGTAGGGTGAGTGGGGGTGGGCTCCCGGGGTGCCCTGCCTCCTCTCCAGAGCCTCAGTCCTCCCTCTGACCCCTGTCTCTCCTGCAATGCCCCTGTCCTATCTCTGATACTCCATCCTTTTCTGACGCCCTGACTCCCCTGTCCCATCTCTGATCCTCTGTCCCTTCTCTGACCCCATGTTCCCCCCTGGCTGCCCCCCAGATGCTGAAGAAGCTGGAGCAGATGAAGAAGAAGGCCGAGGCTGTGGTGAGCACCGTGGACATCTCAGAGCGGGAGAAGGTGGCCCAGCTGCGCCGGTGAGTGGCCAAGCCGGGATCCAGCTCCTCCCTTTGTGGCTGGGCTGGCTTGTGGGGCCATGTCCTTGCAGCCACTGGGACAGATCTGTGTCCCCAGGCAGGCTGATCCGGGAATGGCAGAGCTGCAGGAGGGGTGGGACCCAATGATGTCCCAACACTGGGTTTGGTTCCCACCCAAACTCACTCTGACCTTTGTCCTTTTCCTGCAGCATCTACAAGAAGGCCGGGCTGGCCAAGGAGAAGCGCCAGGTCACCTACCTGGTGGCCAAGAAGGGCGTGGGACCCCGGGTGCGGCGTCCTCCTGGTGTCAAGGGCCAGTTCAAGGTGGTTGACAGCCGCCTCAAGAAAGATGTGAGGGCTCAGAAACGCAAAGAGCAGAAGAAAAAGCGCCACAAGTGAGGTGGGAGTGGCTCCATCCCCAGCGAGGGACTCAGCTCGGGGCACAGGGCTGGCTCCTGTGCCCCACTGCCACCTCAGGAGCCCTGGGGCCAGGGCTGAGGCTTGGCCACACCTTGCTTAGTCCCTGTGACAGTGCCTTGTGCCCTCCCCTGGGGCACAGAGGGGTCATTTGGCCCCAGTGCTGTGGCCCTGGCCCCTGGCCACAGCCCCAGGTGTCATCAAGCTGTCTCTGCTGGGTGACTCCCCAGGGACATCACAGCAGCATCCAGGTCAGCCCCAGCTGTCCCCAGGGAGGGCGTGGTTCTGGGGAGCATCCTTGAGCCAGAACAGTGGTGCCTCTGCCCAGAGCAGCTGTTCAGAGACAGCAGAGTTTAACCCCAGTCTGAGGCTGCCCAGGGCTGTGCCATGCACCTGGTGAGGTGAGGGACCCTTGTTGGCACTGCCATTGTCCCGTTGTGCCATGTGGTAGGCAGAGAAGGCACTGCTGGGTGTGTTCTGTTCACCTGCTCATGCCTCAGGAGCCCACCTGGCTCTGTCTGACAGGGATTGACTCCTGACCTTCACCTCCTGCCCCAGGCCGCAGCAGCCACCCTGTCCCCTCTGTCCCCACCCCCTTCTGGGGTGGGACCCTCAAGGAAAAGAAAGACCAAGAGTAACAAGTGCTTGACTATATGGCTTTATTTAGACCCAGGGCAGAGGCTGGGGTCCACCAGGCCCTAGCTTCTCTCCAAGAGGCACCTGACTGGTTTGTGCTGGGATTGCAGAGTGTTCCCAAGTCCCTTGTAGTGACACTGGCACTGTGTCAGTGCTGGGGAAGGGGCTGGGGTGAGGGGTGGATCCCAGGATTGAGGGTTGGTGGGGACCTGCCAGGGAAACTCTGGCAGGAGGGAGGAATCCTGAGTCCCCTTCAGGTGCTGTGGAAAGGGGAGAGGCCAGAGCTGGCACCCCAGAGCCCCCTGCAGGGGTGGCAGGAGGTGGCCCAGGGGTGTCCCTGTGAAGTTCCCACAGTGGCTGCTCAGCCAAGTCCACCGTGTGGCAGGGCCCCTTGGCTGCAGATCCTGGGTGGGGGGAGCTGTAGCTCCATCCAGAGGGGCCCTGCTGGGGGGTCTCTGGGCCATCTCCTGCCCCCCTGGAGAGTCAGGACCATGGCCAGGGTGGGAGCAGAGACCCTCAGTCATCCCTGTCCTTGGTGGCCACAGGAGCTGGGGCAGGGATGGGCTGCCAGGCTCCAGGCTGAGTTAGACGTTTTCTTTCTCTTCAAGATAGAATATGGGGGTGCTGTGAGAGGAGAGTCCCCACAACCCCCCACCACCACCCTTGCTTGCCCCTGACCCTCTGGCTGAGCCCCATCCCTTGGAGCTCAGTGTCCCATCCCCTGTGTGACCCCAAACCCCCAGGTTGGGAGCCCCAGGGGTCACTGGAGGAAGGCCAAGGCTGCTGGAGACTGAGCCCCCTCAAAGAGGCACAGCACCTCCTGCACCCCCAGCCTGGACACCTGGGCCCTCCCTGACCTCTGCCCCAAGCTCTGGCCAGCAAATCCCCAACAATGGGGGCAGGACTTTGGGATGGGCTCCTCTGTCCCCACTCCCTGCCCTCTCCTTCCCAGCTTGGCCCTCCAGGGTGGGTGTGTCCCCATCAGGGTCCTGAGGGGGGGTGACCCCTGGCCTGGCAGGCTCAGCCCCTACCTGAGCTGGGGGGTGCAGTGTAGGCCACGTCCACACGGTCACCTGCAACAGGAAGGGTGGTGACCATGGGCCTGGGAGGAGCTGCTCCCTTAATGATCCAAAGCTCATCAGTGGGATCAGCTCATCAGCCAGACCCCACTGAGCCCCTGGGGCTGCAGGGGTGGCAGCAGGACCAGGACACAGCCCTGCAGGGCTCACCTGTCTCGTAGTAGTCGTACAGGGACACAGTGGCCGGCTGGAGGTTGCTCACCGGGAAGTCCTGCTGGGCTCCGAAGGAAAAGGTCTCCTCCTCCTTGCTCAGCTGTGGAGACAGCCCAGGGGGAAGGTGCAGCCACCCACCATGGGGAAACCCCCCACATCCCAGGGCTCCTGCTCCTGTCCCCATCTCACCTGCTCCAGGTAAATGGTCACCTGGTCGGGCTGCACCTCCACCTTCTTCACCAGGTTCTGCCTCTTCAGCTGCAGGGACACGGCTCAGGAAGAGTCAAAGCTGCTCCGTGGGTGCCCAGCACCCCAAGCAAGTGTCCCTCCATGTCCCACAGCCCCCGAGGGGTAGGGACCTGTGGAATGTGGTAATCCCAGAGGAGGGCAGGGGGCTCCTCACCTCCACCACGGATTTCTTGTTCGGGCTGTAGCCCGATGGCAGCTTGGCCTCGATGACAACCATGTTGGTGGCAGGACGCTCCCCGGTGTACCTGTAAGTGCAGAGCCCCAGGGTGGGCTTGGGGATTCCCTCTCTCCCTCCCTGGCTGCTCCTGTCCTCCTCAAACCCGGGACAGCTCCAGTCCCTACCGTGCCCAGAGCTGCAGCAGGAACTGGGGGTTCTGTGTGCCAGGCAGCGGCTCCGCCTCCACCCGCAGCTCAAACACCCCCGGGCTGGGAGGGGGGGGCACGTTATAGCGCAGGGTCACCTGGGGGACAGCACAGGGTGAGGCCAGTGAGGGGACAGCGGCAGGGCCAAGGACAGGGAGCCCAGGCTGTGCCTACCTGTGCCAGGGCACAGCCCTGCCCGCGGGCTTGCAGCCTGTAGGTGCCTGGCAGCTCAGCCAGGGCCGCCCGCTGCAGCACCAGCCGGTTGCTGTTGTCCAGCACAAAGTCCTGCGCTGTCCCCGTGGGCGATGTCACCGTCACTGTGAAGTCCCCGTTGCTGCCATGGGTCCGGGCGGCGTATTTGGCCAGGGCTTGCAGGGCCACCACGGTGTCCTATGCACGGGACAGTGCCGGGTCACCCCTGGGCACAGCTGCCAGGAGGGGCCGGTCTGGAGCAGCCCCTGGAGCCCAGGGCTGGTACCTGAGTGGAGGCAAAGCCCCCGTAGGGGTTCTGCTGCCTGCAGAGCCAGCGGACGATCTGGGACGCTGTCCCCAGGTCAGCAGGGGACACGGAGGGCTGGGACAGGTAGGCCAGCAGCACATAGGCTGTCATCTCCACCTCGGCCGGTGCTGCCGCGGCCCAGGAGAGCTCCGAGGGCTTCTGAGCCTTCTCCTTCCTCTGCCAGTAGAGCTGTCCCTCTGGGGGAGAAGGGGCAGCAGCTCAGGCCCTGCTGCGGGCTGGGCTGGGGTCCCTCCCGGGGGTGGCAGTGCCCGCGGTGCCCCTGCCTGGGCTGTACCTGTGCTGACGCTGTGCTGGGCCAGGCGCTGCAGCTGCGCCTGCTGCTGCTCCCGCAGCCCCGCCAGCCCAAACACGTAGGCGAGCAGGGCTTGTGTGTAGGGGTTGTCCGTGGGAGAAGCCTCCAGGCACTTCAGGGCTGAGCTCACCACCGGCTCCTGGCGTAGCAGTGGAGTCAGGACCAGCCCAGGCTATGGGACTCACTCAGAGACCCCACTGCTGCCCACCACGACTAGCTGTGCCCAGTTTGGGCTACGAGGTGGCCTGGAATGGCCAATACCCTGCCCCAGCAGCTGTCCCCACACCAGCAGTCCCTGTGGGGAGGAAGGGTCCATCCTCACCACCGTGGGTAGCCCCAGCTCCAGCATCGCTGCCGTCACATACGCCGAGAGTGAGAGCTTGTCTGAGACACCGCCCTGCGAGGGGACAGCGGCACACGGGTCTGGCTGGGCTGTAACACCAACACAAGGACGCCCCCCTGCCCAGACCACGCTCTGGGTCCCCAGCACAGCCCCTGCCCCACCTGCAGGGCGTTGTTGAAGAGTTTGCCCACGCTGCGGAAGCAGCCGCTCTTCCTCTGGTGCTGCCGCAGCCAGCGCAGCGCGTCCGTGATGTGCCGCTCCTCGATGGCCACGTAGGCTCGGGCCTGCCCGAAGGACTTGAGGACAAACGCCGTGAGCCTGGAGCCAGGGAGACATCACAGGGCTGAGGGTCAGCACTGGGGCTCCCTGGCTGGCAGGAGGAGCCCTGAGTGCAGCTGCAGAGCCCTACCAGGTATTGCCCTTGCCGTCACTCTTCCCAAAGGCACTGTAGGAGCCGTCGTCATGTTTGTACAGCAGCTCCCGCTGGTACCCTGTGGGAGGACACGGGGACAGGGCACTATTTCTGTGCCCAGAGGACCCCAGAAGAGCCAGGTGCAGTAGGGAGAGGGCTGTGGGACAGTGGTGTCCCTCCCAGGTGGGAGTCAGGGTCCCACTGACCGCTCTGCAGGAAGCCCTGTGCCTTGGCACGGATGTCCGGCAGCAGCTGCCCCGTCTTCTCCAGGTACTGCTGGATGTAGATGTTGGGGGCAAAGCGAACCATGTTCTGCTCCCCACAGCCGTAGGGCATAGCCAGGAGACTGTCCAGGTTCTGCAGGGCATTGCCCAGGATGTCACCTGTCCCAGGGGGACACATTATCAGCTGTGCCCCTGCCACCAGCACCCATGTCCCCTGTGTCAGCTCCAGGTGGTCCCATTCCTGCTGAGCCTGGGGACCTCTGCACCCACCCTGTCCCCCATGGTCCCCAGGCCACCCCAGCCTGTCCCTTACCCATCACAGTGACATGGGCTCTCTGGGAGCTCTCCAGGATGTTTGGAGGAATCTCCAAGGAGACTTCTTCAGCACCTGTGGGGACAGAGGGCCATGACAGTGGGAATGCCCAGCTCTTCCCAGCCGGTCCCATGGCAGCCTCACCCACCCTATTCCTGCCCAGCCACCCTGGCCTTTGGCTTCTCTAGGCTGGTGGCCCTTGTGACCAGTGGCCAAGGATACCTGGCCCACATCCCACAGCACTGCTGGACAGCCCTGGGCAGTCCTACCTTCCTGGCAGAGCAGGGAGCTGTGAGCCTTCTCCACGAGGATCCCCCCGGGCTGTGAGGAAGCAGCACCAGAGTCAGTCAGGAGGAGGGACCTGCCTGTCCCCCTGTTCCCTGGATCACCCCTGGCTTCATGTCTAGGTGCTCTCCCCAAGCTCCCCAAGGGCTGCTTGCACCCTGCTCCCAAATCCATCCCATTTTCCACCTCCACAACCCTCGGACCTGCACCAGCAGGGGCTTTATCACAGTGTCCACGCGGCCCTGGGCTGGCACCAGGGGCAGCTCATTGCCACAGGGCTCAGTGGAGCTGAGGGCCTCAGTGCTCACGGTGACGTTCACCTCCCCTGCAGGTGCAAACACGGCCCTCAGTCCCCAGGGAGCCCCCAGACCTGAGCACAGCCCCCTAGGCTTGGGGTGGGGCTGGCTGGGCTGGGTTGGGTTGGGGGTCCCCAGGAAGGGTGGGAGTGGAGGGAGGGAGAACTGCCCAGGTGCCCTGGGGTTCCTGCCCCATCCCCTGAGAGGGTCCCCAGGCAGCAGGGTGGGGTGGTGGCAGCTCTGTACCCAGGCTGGTGGCTCGCACGCCCCACTGGAAGGTCTTGGCTTCGTCTGCACAGACACAGCTCCTGTAGGTGTCCTCTGCACCTGGTGACACCTCCAGCTCTGCCGACTCTGCCAGTGTCACCTGAACCTGTGGGGCATGGCCATGGCTCCATCAGCCCCCACAGCCAGGGCCACCTGCCTGGGCCTCACCTGAACCTGCCAGAGCATGACCACAGCTCCATCAGCCCCTGCCACACCCCGAGGTCCCCTGCCCGGCCCCGCTCACCCTCAGGCACTGGCGCAGGTAGTTGAAGACGGTGGCCCTGAGGGTGAAGGTCTCGTGGCGCACCACGGCGTAGGGCAGCGCCAGCTCCACGAAGAATGGCTGGAAGGCTGTGAGGGTGACAGCAGGGGCCAGCCCCAGGCCCTGCGGGGCCGTGCAGAACATCCCGGCCTCCCACTCCGTGATGGCGTCAGGCACTGTCACCGTCACCTCGGCAGAGCCACCCTCCCTGCAGCATGGACAACATCGTGAGGCCACCCCAGCATGGCTGGTGGCATCGCCTGAGTGGCATCGCTGGTGACACTGCTGGTGCCATCCCACAGAGAGGAGTCCTGAGGTCCCCAACTCCCTTCCCTTGGGAACTGTCCTCTCACCCCACAGGGACGAGGTCCCACAGCCACGTCTCTGGGAAATACATCCGGGGTGCTGGAGGCTCTTCCCCGCCCTCGACTGGGAGGGCTTGGCTGGACAATCCCACAAGTCCTGGGATAATATTGCTTTCCCTCGCCATATGGGGTTGTGCCATTGCTCCTGAAAAAGGCAGAGTAGAACTTGGGGGCCTCAGGTCTCAGCTGGACCTTGCCTGCAGCCAGCACAAGGGTGATCTTGGTCATCCTTTTCCATCCTCTTCCATCCTCTTTGATGCCGAGGGTATTTTCTGGATGGCTCCAAGTCCCCCTGAGGACACAGCAGCCAGGACTTGCCACCAGCTCTTTGCTCTTTTCAGCACAAGGGCTGTGCTCACCTCCAGGACCTGCCATTCCAACAATGGGGAACATGAACATGGGCCTGCAATCCTCCCTGGTCTGGGCATTGGTGAAGAGCTTCAGTGCTGCGCTCTGTGAAAAAGCAGAAAAGCAGAGGTTGTCCACCTCCCACAGCCAGCAGGAAGAATATCCCCATTCCAGCAGTGAGTAGTCCCAGAGCCTCAGAAAACAAGTGGAGAAGGAACCAGGGCTTGGCAGGAAAGGGAAGTCTTTTGCCACAAGTGTGACTTCCCAGCACTTGGGAGGAGCATGGGTGGCTCCTGGATGGAGAAGACCCAGGAGGCCCAGGCAGGCAGGGGCTTCACCTGGAATAACTTGTAGGTTTCCATCTTGGTGTCTCCCCAGTACCAGTGACAGGGTTGTTCATCCTGGATGAAGTAGGGGTAGTTGAATTCAGGCAGTGCTTTGTAGACCTGGGAATAAAGACGTGCAAAAACCTCATTTTCAGAGCACAGGGCTCTGCCCAGGAGCCACCACAGCACCAGGTCCATGTGAGGGACACTTGAGCTAATGTCATCCCACCCCCAGCCCAGGCTGCTCCTGGGGCTGCAGGGGGACCCCAGGCAGGGCCAGCACTCACAGCCTCGGCGTTGAGCTCAGCCTCAGGCTTCAGGAGCAGCACACTGCGATCCACAGCTCGGACAGCACACAGGGAGCCTGGGGCAGCCCCCAGCTGCAGCTTCAGCGCTGCCCCAGGCAGGGCCCTGGCCTCTGAAAATGCCATCTTCACCTGCACAGGGACATCAGGGGACAGGGGCAGAGAGCAGTCACCTCCTGTGGAGGGGCTGGACCGAGCCACAGCTAGGGAGGGCTCTTCTCAGAGGGTTTGGGGATCAGGATTGGGTTGAGAGACTGCGACACTGTGGTGCATCTGGAGTGGGATGGATCCCAAGGTCAGGCAGCCATGGAGAGCCCAGCTCCTCTCACCTGGTTGGGAAAGCACTTGGCCACATAGAGCTCAGTGCTGTCAGCCACCATCTCGCCGTTGGGCAGCACCACATAGACCAGAAGCCTGGCCATGGGTGCCAGCTCCAGCCCAATGGGCAGCTCCAGGGTGAGGGAGACTCTCTGTCCTGGGCCATGGAAAGGAGGGAGATGTTACCCAGAGAAACTGCGGCTGCTCCAGCCCTGGAAGTGTCCAAGGCCAGGTTGGACAGAGCTTGGAGCACCCTGGGAGAGTGCAAGGTGTCCCTACCCAGGATGGGCTTGGAGGCCCCTTCTAACCCAACCATTCCATGGTTGTGTGAGGAGCAGGCACAGGGAGCAGAGCCCTGCGCAGCCCCTCCATGCCATGGGACATACCAGGCTCTGCAGCAACCTCCTTCCTGAAGATGCTGGTAATTGTCCCCTTGGCCAGGACCTGCAGAGGAGGGGTGAGAGCAAAACAGATGCTGAGTGTGGAATCCAAGTGCCCTGATAGAGGACACACCCACAGTGAGAGTTCTGGGATGATTTTTGACCATGCCCATTCTCCAGTTCCCCATCTCCCATGGGGGTGCAGGCCCACCAGTGGCAGCAGCCACCTCCTCTGACAGATCCCTCAGTCTCTCTAGGACAGGTTGCTCATTGTCCTGTCCCTGGGGACACTACCATGAATGTCTGTGGAGATGTGGCCTTTCCCACACAACCACCTTGATCCCTGCTGCCCTCCCTCCTGGGCTGGGGCTCACCATGAAAACCAGATCCAGGTTCTTCAGCTCACTGCCTAAAGCCTCCTTGCCAAAGATGGAATCCACGTGGATCAGCTGGGAATGGCCGCAGGGCAGCTCCCCCTCCGGGTCACGGATGTGCAGGAAGCTGCTGCTCTTCGACGAGTAGGGCATGACTCTCAAAAAGGCAAATCTGAAGTGGGCTGCTGAGTCCTCCTGGCTCTCAGCTGTCCCGTTGACTTCAGCCTGAGGTGGGAATCCGGGGGTGAATCCTCGAGGCTGGTGCTGCTCCAAGGCACCCGCTGGAGGAAGCAGCTCCAGGACCTCCGAGGTGGGGACACGGGTGGGGCACTTACCCGCAAGATGACGCTGTCACTCCAGCCAGAGGCGTCCAGCTGGAAGGAGGCTCTCCCTGAGCTGTCTGTCAGGAAGCTGTGTATTTTCTCTTGTCCCTGGTTCATGACCGAGAGCAGGACCTGCCTCTGGGGCAGCCCAGGGCCGCCAGCTTCCTGCAGCCGGATCTGTGCCAGGAGGAAAGGGGAGATGCCGCAGTTTGGGGCTGCAGCCGTGGCAGAACGGGGCTGGGGGTGGGCAGGACCAGGGCTGGGAGCAGCAGGGGACAGGTGAGCCCCACAGGGAGAGGGGACCATCCGTTACCGTCCCGGTGTAGGGGAGGCCGGGCTTGTAGATGTGGTCAGGCTTCTCAAAGGTGATCGTTACTGTGTCAGGTAAAACCTTGCAGCTCTTGGTGCTCTTCATCTCCAGCCCTGTGGAGAGTGAGAGGGGAGCTCAGGGAGTTGCAGGGACACAAAATACAGCTTAGCTCCAGCCAACACTCCAAGCAGAAAAGGTCCCTGGGCATTTGGGCTTTCCTCCTGCAGCTCCCAGCACAGTTTGCACAGTTTGCATCTCCTACAAGAGCAGGAGAAGCCCTGTGGAATATTTCACATCTAAAACTGGGGTGCAGCTGTGGGCAGACACTTCAGAAACGGCTCTTCACCAAAGCAGCATCAAGAGGGGCTGCTGAGCACAGGGACAAGTCCTGCTCTCCTTTCTCTCCAGCCAGGTCAGGCACTCCTGGTGTGACAAGGTGGCAAGTGAGGGACGAGCTCAGAGGTGAAGCCGCCCCACCAGCCTAGGTGAACCCAACCACTCTGCACTGCCAGGACTCAGCTCCCAGCACTGGCAGAGCTGCTGGAGCTTGGAAAGGTGTTTTTCCCTTTCCTCTGCTTAGAATTCCAAGTTTTGCCAGGCTGACCTGACTCACACCCCACCCAAACCCCATCCCTGCATGTACACCCCTAAATCCCAGCAGTGCTTTTGGATGTTCCTGGAGAAGACAATCCCTTGGGAGCACGTAGGGATGGCCACATTCCCATCCCCACCTGTCCCCTCCTCCACCAGCAACGCCTTGACTTCAAGTTCCTTTCTCAGCTTCCAGATAGTCTTGAAGGCAGCCAATGAAACCTCTGTGGAAAAGCAGCCGTTCTTCTCTGTCTGGAGGGAAGATCAACCCTGTCAGCAGCATTCCCAGGAAGGAGCCATGCACTGACACCCCCAGTCCCAGCCACACTCACCTGCCCAGTAACCTGGGTGCAGGTCATCCTCCTCTGGTAAGGCGAGAGCATCTGGCTGAAGCACAAGTCAGCCTGGACCTTGCCCTGGACAGGCTTCCCGTAGGTGTAGCTGTGTGGGTACAGTGGAGAGGCTGTGCCAGGGGGCCCCACCCTGCTGGATCCCCCCCATGCCCCCCATTCCCTGTTCCCAGCTCACCGCCCACAAATCTCCACAGGGAACTTCTCGTCCTTCTCCCGTAGCACGCTGGGGAGATGAATGATCACCTCAAACTTGGGCAGCACTGGTGGACAGGCACAAGGACAGAGGGTGGTCACTCCCAGGATGGTGACAACACCTCCTGGGTGGCTGGAGGGGGTCAAGACATGCTGCCCATGGTGGGATCCCACTCCCCAGTTCCCGTGTACCGTATTCCTCCACGCTGAAGGAGTGGCTCTTCCCCTCCACGCTGATGGTGTAGGTGCCCAGGGCCGGCTCCGAGGCCAGCGGGAGGGACAAATCCACAATTCCCTGCCGAGGGGTCACCTCCCGCCACTGTGCAATGCGGTTCCCACTGGGATCCTGCACAGGGACATGCGGGATCAGCACCCAGGGAGCCCAGCTAACAGCTCTGGCTCTGTCCTGCGTCCCCTCCCCCGCCCACCCCACTCCCCAGGTGTCCCAAACTTACCTTCAGGAGCACCAGGGGCAGCTGGAAGGCAAAAAGAGGATGGTCAGAGGAGCAATTCCATTCTTTGGGGTCTCACTAGGGTGGGCATGGCCGTGGAGGGGGCACAGGGAGGCTTTTCTGTGGGGTGCTGTGAACTTCCCAGCCTTCAGGATGCTTTGGGGTGTATTTTGAACCTGGCTCTAGCAGGGATGAGCTGAAGGCACTGCCAGCAGGGCACAGAGAGGTGTCATCTCCCCATGCTTTAGGAAGGGTCTAGAACCCCTTTAATCAGGGAGCATCCTGCACTTCCAGTGATTGCTCAGGGGTGCCAGAGGCTGAGCCTGTCAGTATTCCTGGTGTCTGATACCTTGATGGGTATCAGCACATTCCCCACTTCCCACTCACCAGGGCTGCATCCCTAGCTGGGAGCTGGTGTGGGCACATTCCCATGTCACACGTGCCCTCTGCTTTCTCCTTCCTGATCCTGCTGCATCCCTGAGCAGCACAGGGCAAACCTGCCCCGGGGGCAGCTCCCGGGCAGAGCTGGCCAGGGCAGCATTCCCAAGGGAAAAGGTGACTCCCACACCTCTCCCATGGCTGGCTGGGCTGCAGGGAGCCCTTGTCACCTCCCCACGGCCCAGCCCTGCTCTCACCTGCTGGTTGCTGGGGGTCAGGTCTTTATCCAAAGAGACGACTCGGAACTTCACTGGGAAAGGAAACCGAGATGGAGGAGTGGCTTCATGGGCAAGGAGGGGAATTCCCCATGGGAAGGTGGATGGAAATCCACCCTGAGCCCTCAAGCAGCAAGCCCTGGCATTGCCCTGTGCCAATGCTGGGCATTCCAGGACATCCCAGGATAATCTCTCCCATTTCAGGCAGTGCAGGAGCAAGGCTGGGCCTCCTCACCCCTCTCCCCCACCAGGGGTTCCCCCAGGTCATGGTGGTCCCTCCTGCCCCCCTCACCTTCCTGCCCAGGCTTGTAGACAGCCTTGTCTGTCTGGATGAAGATCCCGGGCTTCAGAGCTCTCAGCATCACCTTCTTCGACTCGGAGACATTCAGGGAATCTCCTTGGATTGAGACGTGCAGGGCCACAATTTCCTCCTTCCCTGTGGCAGGGGCTGGAGCCTGCAGGGGGAACAGCAGGCTGAGGCAAGGACAAGGACAGTGCCCGGGCTCCCTGCGGGTGTCCCAGAGCACTGCCCACCCCCAGGACCACCTTCCCTGAGCCAGGGGCTAGGCAGGGTCCCCCCAGCACCCTGAAGATGCCCCCCATCCCCTGCAAATGGGATCATTCCAGCCACGGGATAACCAACCGAGCCTGAGGAGTTCTGTCAGTGTGACAAAAGGGGTGAGACTCCACAAGATGGGGAAGTCACATCTGTTCCCAGCCCTGTGTGGAGCTGATGGAAACGGCCTGAAGACCACTCCGGGCCCCACTCCCTGCTCCCGGCTGGTTTGGGGTGACATTGGGGTGACACTCACAGGGAAGGTGATGTTCAGGTGCAGATGAGGCTCCAGGACCTCTCTGGTCAGCAGGGTGGTGGGAGTGGTCCTGCTGTCCCCCTGCAGCTGGACATGGACCTGGACGGGCCCCTGGAGGTCACTGAGGTGCACCCAGAGCGTGGCAGAGTGAGGGTGGTACAGCACAGCTGGGGACACCACCACGTAACTCCTGGCAGGGACAAGTGACAGGAGAGCCCTGGGGCTGAGGCACATCCAGCACGGCCCCACAGAGACCTGGAAAAGCCCCTGGGAGCACAGGGAACCCCCAGCCTCCCCTCTGCTCCTGGGCTGCCCTTGGCTCCTCAGCTCGGCTCTGCAGGTGAGGGAACAACAACTCCTCAGAGGCACCAGGGCTGGGTGCTCAGTGCTCCTGGGCAGGGAGAACCCCCAGCCTGAACATTCCCACCCTGGGCAGCAATCAGGGCACAGGAGGGATTGAATCCTTCCAGGAATTGCAAAGGAACCAAGGTTGAACCACGCCAATAAGCACAGGAGGGATTGAATCCCACCAGGAATTGCAAGGGAGCCAAGGTTAAACCATCCCAGCAGGCCCAGATGGACTCAGAGGGGACTTACGGTGCTCCAGAGGCCCCGGCTGAGAGGAGCAGGATGGTGAAGAGGATGGGAAGCTCTGGAGACATCGTGTCTCCAGCTGGATGTGGATGTTGGGAACTGCCACAGCCTCCTCCTGCAGGTCTTGGATCGCTCTGGATCTGCGTCTGATCTGCTGCAGGCACTGAAATGGGATCCTGTGTCCCATCCACTGAGGAAATCAGAGCTGGCAGAGGAACCCTGGGCAACTGCAGATAAAGTCCAGGCAATGTTTGCCCTCTGCCCACAGCTTCCAGGGGTCAAGGATCCCAGGGATTTTAGCAATATTGGGAAAGGTCCCTGGAGTTTCAATGTTGGGCAGGAGCCGCCTCCACACAGGTTTGCGGGAAATGATTTCAGTAGGCAGTGGGAACACACGAAAATGAAAATAGAGAGCAGAACATGAGGAGTGGCTGGCAGCTGGGGCTGATTTCTCAGAAAGGGATTTTACAGGTATTTCAAATTTGAATTTGGGCTGATCATGTGTCCCAGACTGGCTTTTTGCCCAGTTTCCTCCAGTTTCATCCAATCTGGACAGAGGAACAGGACAGTGTTGGGATCTCCATCTGCTCCCATTCCACATGTAGAAGCTGGACACTGGCCAGGGCAGGGCTGAGCTGCTTCCCTCTGTCCTGGTGGGAATTTGGGACAGTTGAGGAGCTCCACAACAGCCCCATGGTGTCCTGAGCACATCCCCTGCTCTGGGGCCTTGCAGCTCCCTTCCCTTTGAGGGTGTGGGAACCATGGAATCACAGACTGGTTTGGGTTGGAAGGGACCTTAAAGCACTTCCAGCCCTGCCATGGCAGGGACACCTCCCACTGTCCCAGGCTGCTCCAAGTCCTGTCCAACAGGGCCTTGGGGCAGCCACTGCTGCTCTGGGACTCTGTGCTGGGGCCTCACAGGAAGCCATAGATGGGACTGACCTCTCCCATGGGATCTCAGATGACCACGGCTCTGTCCCCACGCCTTGCCCAGCTCAGGTTTTGCTGGACACCGCTCCGTGCCCACCTCCCTGCCCTTTGGAGCAGCCTCACAGGCTGTGGGTGGCTGGAGGGGTCTGGACCTGCCACCCCCAAGGACACAAGGCAGGAGCATGGGCCTGAGTCCATCCTGTCCTGCCAGGATGTGGGTGGGGGTCAGTGCCCTGCCAGACATCCCAGCGTGGTTGGATGGGACGAGGAGCTCACGGCTCCCCCAGCACTGCCAAGGCCACTGCTGACCCCTGTCCCCACATGCCACATCCACACACATGTGAAATCCTTCCTGGAAGGGACTCCACCACTGCCCTGGGCAGTTGTGCTGGGCTGGGCAGGCCTTGGAGGACCACAAAAAAGTTGTTCCCAGAGCCCCCATTCCAAGGTTTTTTACTCTTGTCAAGCTTCCACCTCCCACTGACAGTGGAAAATCCAGGGAGGGCTCTGGCTGGGCCCTGGCCCTCCAGGCAGAACAAGATTTTGTCCAGAGCAGCAGTGGCTGCCCCTGCATCCCTGGAAATGTCCAAGGCCAGGCTGGATGGGGCTTGGAGCAACCTGGGATAGTGGAAGGTGTCCCTGCCCATGGCAGAACTGGATGGGCTTTAAGGTCCTTCCCACCCGAACCATTCCATGAATCTATTGATGCTTTGGGCAGCCAAACCACTCCCAAGGTCGTGGGAGTGTGGTGGGACCCCCAGGCCAGCTCAGAGCTGACAGACTATGCCACATGTTGGGAATCCTGGGAAACAGGAAAGGATTAAAGGGGTTTTCTGGGACATGGGACCTTCCTGTGCCCTTGGCCATGTCCATGTGACAGCTCCTGATCCCGTGGGTTGTTCCTCATGGGAAGCCTCTTTGCTGTTTGGTGCCAGACGATTGCAACAGATTTGAAGGATTTCCTCCATAATCCAGCTGCTCCTGAGAGCAGGAATGATGCCAAACTGGCATCCAAACTGGAGCTCTGTGCCCGTGGTTTGCACTTTTTATCCCAGGATGGGAGGGGAAGCCTTGCCCACCCTGCTCCCCACAAGGGGACAGCCACACCCTGCCCCATCCCTGCCCTGGTGCCACCCCGGGGTGCTGGCACAGGAGCTGCTCAGCTGGGAAGGAGCCAGGAGATCCCAAATCCCTGCCTGGCTGCAGGCATCCATCCATCTGTCAGATGGGTCCAGAGGCACCTCCAGGTAGGATTGTGTCCAGGTGGGCATCACCCATGTATTGCTGGGAATTTGAGGTTTCAGTGGGTGCTCTTCTTGTGCATTTAATGATGGAGGGAGAGCTCTACCTCAGGGGCAGACCCAGACCAGTGTAACCCTCACCCCGCCATGTGCTCCTCACACCATCCCTGGAGAAGCTGTGGGGATGCTCCATGTGCAGGGATGGATTCCCCCCCTCCTCAGCCCCCTCAGCACAGCCAGGACACAGCACCAGCTCCAGACTCTTTAATGTCTCACCCTTGGGCTCACAGCTCAGCACCAAGGATGCTGTTCCCCCCCAGCAACCTCCCCTGGGCCTCGTGTCCCCCCCAGGCCACACGGTCTGGGCCCCTCCCCAGAGCTGGCTGCACCCAAACATTTCCAGCTTGTAGGAGCCTCTGGAAGGAGAATCCACAGGGGAACCCAACAATCAGGAAAATCAGGGCTGGGAACCCCCAACAGTGCCTGGACAGCCACAGCTCCATGGGGACACAGCCATGGCTCCAGGGGGGACACAGCCACGGCTCCAGCTCTGGCACTGAGATGCACAATGAGGGGGTTTATGGGGCACCGTGCTCTGTTTTGGGAGGCACCTTGCTCTGTTTCGGGGGTGCTGCCTGGTCCCTTTCCTGCCCTGCTCCCCTCAGGGCACCGTCCTGCCGGGGCGGTGGCAGAGCTGCAGGATACCTCCTCAGGGGACAAGAGACACCTCCCTGGTGTCCCCGAGGGACTCACTCCCTCTGCCTAGTTGCTGTTCCTGGCTGTGTCCCCCTGGCCCTGAGGGCTGCCCCATCCTTCCCCAGCCCCAGCAGAGGCTGCTCCATGTCCTGGTCCCCGTGGTCACTCATGGACATCTCGGCCAGGGCCTCAGCCATGGCCTGCCAGACACTCTCGGTCAGCTCGGGGACATCCTTTGGGCTCAGGCCCTGCGTTTCCACTCTGGGGAGGACTCGGATGGTGCAGGTCCCTGGGAAAGGAGGGAAAAGCCAGGGATGTGTTAGAGGATCCCACCAGGAACTGGGTATTCCCCTGAGCATCTTCCACCCCAGCTGCATCCCCATCCCTCAGCATCCCACAGACATCCCTGAAGTGCCTCAACCCCAGTGCCAGCCCTGCCCTCTGCCATGGGAATTCCTGTCCATCCCTTACCGGAGGTGAATCTCTTCTCCTTGGAGCTGAAGAAGTCCCGGTATGGGGAAATCACGATGGGGACAATGGGAACCTGCAGGACACAGAGGGTCCCCCAGACAGAGCCCCCCCGCGATGGGACTCCTGCTCCTGCCTGTTCCTCCCTGTTGCTGCCCAGCACCATGTCCATCCCTGGTGACCAAATCCCTCATCCCTGGGGATCAAACCCCCCCCATTCCCGGGGACCAAACCCCTCCCATCCCTGGGGACCAAAGTCCCCCAATCCACGGGTCCAAACCCCCCTCCTCATCCCCGGGGATCAAACCCCCCTCCCCATCCCCGGGGATCAAACCCCACCCCCGGGGATCAAGCCCCCCATCCTTTTGCCCCAGGGTTCACACCCACCCTGCTCCATCCAGGGTGAGCCAAAGGGGAAGGAATCATTTTGGAAAAGGCCTCCAAGACCAGAGAGTCCAACCTTTGACCATAAGGGTGCCCTTACCTGGGCCTGCACAGCCAGGTGGAAAGCCCCACGCTTGAAGGGCAGCATGGATTTGCCCGGGTTCCTGGTGCCTTCCGGGAAAACCCAGACACGGAGCTGCAGGGAACAGGGACAGAGGTGGCCCCGGACCTCAGCCAGTCAGTCCTGCCCACATCCCCTCACACCAGGGGTGTTTTCCCCCCAAACCCAGTTCTGCTCACGTTCTCCCTGCGCATGGTGCTGGCCGTGCGGGAGATGACCTCGATGGCCGCGTCCCTGCGGTGGCGGTCGATGAAGATGATGCCGCTGAGCCAACAGGCCCAGCCCACCGTGCCCAGGTACAGCAGCTCCCGCTTGGCAATGGGCACACAGCGCTCAGGAATGACCTCCACCATTCCTGGGGCACGGATAACGTCCATTAATACCTTCCCAACCCCATGGGACTGGCAGCAAAATCCAACCCCCCAGGCTGGGCAAACCAGCTGGTTATCAGGAATGAATTTTGCAGCTCAGCCAGCCTTGAAATGTAATAACTGCAGAGAGGAACTCTCTAGAGAGGCCAAATTACATCAGTGCACAGATTAATTAATCATTTACACCCTAGCATAGGACCAGGGGTTTTTTTAGTCTTGACTTAAAGGACTTTAAGCTGTCCCCAATCCCAGACCAGCCTGTGTAATCACCTCTTGTTTTCCTTCCTCTCCCTGCAGCACAGCCCTGTCCCAAAAGCTCTCCTGGTCCATTCCCACCACACATCCCTGCCCTAATCCCGGTGCTGACTCCCCAAAGTGATCCTGGTGCCCCCCTGGAGCCCCCAGCGGTGCCGAGGATCCCCCCCTGCCCTGCCCCGCACGCACCCATGAGGTCGAGGGAAGCCTGGTGGTTGCAGACGATCACGAAGGGTCCCTGCAGCTGCAGCTGCTCCGAGCCCCGCACCCGCATCCTGATGCCGTAGAAGCGCTTGAGGGGCAGGAGCGCGGCACGCAGGAGCCTGGAGGGGATGAGGGACGGGGTGAGAAGGGACACGAATGGGGAGCGGGTCTGCACCGGCTGGGCCAGGCTGCGGCTCCTCTGCTGCACCCGCTCTCAGGCTCAGGCACGCCTGGATTTCTCACACTTTTGCAGCCTGTGAGGCTCAGAACTCATCTGGTTCCCACCTGAGCTGAGCTCAGCTCCTGGCTCAGAGAGGAGGGAGCTGCTGGGGAGGGAGAGTGACCAGCACGGGGTGGTGGGAGTGAAAAAAAGCAGGATTGTGATGTCCAGGCACGATGGGAAAGCAAAAAGAGAAGTGGGGGGAACGGGGATGATGGGGATGGAAATGGGATCCTCACATCCCAACGAGGACAAACTGTCTCTGCCCAAGGGAGCCAGCCCAGGGGCTCAGCTGGATCTGTGTGTGGACAGAAATCCAAATCCCAGACTCCCAAAGCCAGAGGCCAATCCCAGCCGAGAGCAGCTGAGCTGGGGATGGATGAGCACAGGGAATGGATGGCAGAGGGACAGACGGATCCCCAGGGATGTGGGTGACCCCAGGGACTGCCCCTGCACAGCTTTGTGCCGCGGGAGGAAGGGAAAACCAGCCCGGATACAATCCTTAGGGGAGTCACAAATCGCTTCACCGGAGCTGCGGTGTCGGGGAGGGATCTGAGCGGAAAAGTGGAGTCACATCCCGGGAGGGCTGCACAGCAAGGGGAATATCAGGATGGCAGCGACAGGAGACGCTCAGTATGAGAATAATGAGAGGAATGGAGGAAGGAAGGAGCACCGGGGATTCCAGCAGCCATGGAGATAAATCCCGGGACGGGTCGGTGTTGGAGTGGGGCACTGTCCAACCCACAGGGGGTCTGTGCCAGGGTCCCCACAGCTGTCACTGTCCCCGGGGAGCAGGGCAGGGGCAGGGAAGGGCCCAGCAGCAGGCAGGGGTGAGAAGAGAGAAGGAGATCCTTGAGGATCCGAGGAGAAACAGTGCCCCAAAGCCAGGGCTAATGACAGGGAAGCGCTCCGAGCCGCAGGCTTTGGGATTCGGAGAGCGGGAGCTGGGCTGGGCGCGCTGCGCGGGCACGGAGCTGTCGGTGGGAAAAGATCGGGCAGCGCTGATAACGCGGCTGAGTCAGCGCCTCCGCGGAGCGTCCCGCCAAGCCAGCCAGCCTGCCGCGGCTCCGGAGCAGCGGCGTGTGCCCAGAACTCCAGCCGGGACGGGCCTGGGGAGGGGTACCGCCGCTGGGAACCGAACCTGACTGGGAACCGAACCCCTGACTGGGAACACCGAACCCCCGACTGATAACACCGAACCCTGCGACTGATAAAAACACCGAACCTCCGACTGATAAACACACCGAACCCTGCGACTGATAACACCGAGCCCCTGACCACGCTCCCACCGCGGGCCGGGATCCATCCGCACAAATCCTCAGTAAATTTCTCAAGCTGGGATGTTTCCCCTGGCATAATTACATCCCTCCTGTGTGCTCATCCTGCCCAGGAATCCAGCAACGAGATTGCACCACCCTGAGAGCACCCAGACCTTCCTGCGGTGTTACACAGCGATGTTATCTCAGTGATGTTACCTTCCTGCTTCCACCCTCAGGAACGCGAGTCGGGACAGGGCTGTGATCAGGACATGGCTGTGACAGGGACAGGGCTGTGTCCCTGACAGCTGATGGCACCGACATCACAAAACCATAAGAACATGGAATAGTTTGGGTGGGAAGGGACCTTAAACCCACCCAGTCCCATTCCCGGCCATGGGCAGGGACACCTCCCACTGTCCCAGGTTGCTCCAAGCCCCGTCCAGCCTGGCCTGGGACACTTCCAGGGATGGGGCAGCCATGGAATAATCTGTGCCAGGGCCTCTCCACCCTCAATGCCTCTGCCAAAGAGCTGTTCCCGGGTCTCCCACAGGCAAACCCAGAGTCAGGGACACAGCACTAGGTGTGTATTTACCCCTTGCCCTGATGGTACCTCCAAGCCTCCTGTCACCCACCGAAGTGATGACCCCAACATTGCTATGACCAGGAGTGATCACTTTTATGTTATTTCATCCCTCAGGGACCACAAATCCCAACTCCAGCATGGTCTGACGCTCCCTGAGCACAGCCAGCACATCTCACACCACAAGATGCACTTCACTGTGCCACGGATGTGACCACAGCCCTTACCGTGGCCCCAGGGCTCTGCCACCAGCTGTGACCCAGCTGTGGGTTCATCCAGGGCAGGACAGAGCCTGTGGCCACAAACCACAGGATTTCCTGCACCCGAGCCCAGCCCCAGCCAGCTCTCCCCATGCCCAGCCCACACTCACCTCATGTTCTCCACAGAGCGGCCCCGGAAGGCGGCGAAGGGGGACAGCAGGGTGGCCGAGGCCACGATCCAACAGTTGAAAAAAGCCACCTTGCAGAGGTACTGGAAGGGGGGGCTGCACCTGTAGAGCAGCAGCGCTGCCAGGGGCAGGACCAGCAGCCCATGGAGCAGCAGCACAGAGTCCATGGTGCTGCCCAGAGCTCAGCCCACGGCCAGGACGGAGCCGGGAGAGCGGCCGGGGCTGCCAGGAGCAGGGCAGGTGAATCAGGAGATCCTGCGTGGGCGGCTGGGGCTGGCCCAGGGGAAGGCTCGGTGTGGATCTCATCCCTGGGGATGGAGTGGCTCAGGTGGAAGCAGGACACCCACCCAGGGGTGGAGAGTGGCCGTGAGTCACACGGGGACCCTGAGTCACACAAGATGTCACCTCTGACAGGGCTCTCCTGGGCTATTAAAGCCATTGCAGTGACTCCAGATTGATAAGGTCAGATCTGCTGCTCACAGAGGTGTCCCTGTCCCGGGAATCTCTCCTGGCCACGGGGAAGCCAGCCCTGGGAGAGGGAGTCTCAGCTGGTGGGGACAGCAGGAGCTGCTCCTGGTCCATGGCCATCACCCCAGCCAGGCTGGTCACAGTCACCTGCTGGCACCCAAACCTCACCCTGCAGAGCATCAGATTATTGGAAAACATCTCCCACCTGGAATGACAGCAGGCATGTGGCACCAGTGCTCCCCATCCCTGCTCAGTTTGGGCAGCAGGAACTCCTCTGCCCTTCCCCTCCCAAGGCTCAGCATCTGTCCCCAGAGTTCCCACAGTGCCTGGGGGCTGAGATCTGCCACCCCCCCTGCCAGCCCAGGCTGCAGGAGGTGCCAGCCCTTGGCCCAGTTGGCAGCCAGGGGCTGTGTTGCACGAGGTGTTTTCATGAGTGCAATTAGCACAGGCTGTAATTAACATCTCCTCCTGCTCTGGTGCCTTGCACCAGGCACAGAGGATCCAGGCCAGTCCCCTGGAAACTCCTGGAGCCACATCCTCCTCACAGCAGGGACACTGGGCCAGTGTCTGCCCCCAGCAGCATCTCCCAGCCCTGCTGGTCCACGGCCCAAATCAGGGAGTCACAGAATTCCAGGATTGTTTGTGGGGGGAAGGACCTCAAAGCCCATCCAGTGCCACCCCCTACCACGGGCTGGGACACCTCCCACCATCCCAGGTGGCTCCAAGCCCATCCAGGGACACCTCCAGGGATGGGGAAAGGAGGGACATCCCTGTGCTGCTGCCCAGAGCCATCGAGTCAGACCTGACCCCGGGAGAGGAGCTGGGAGCAGTGAGATCCCCTCGTGCCTCCCCAGAACAACCTCAGCAGGGTCTCTGGGGGTCTCCCAGTCCTCCCAGTCCCCCACCTGGGAATGTGCCACATCCACTGGGACCATCCCAGCCCTCCTGCCTCCCTCCTGGCAGGACCTGCTCCCAGCCCAACATCGCTGTCCCTGCTGTGCCCAGGGCTGCTCTGCTCTTCCACCCACACCTTCCCCTGTCCCCTGGAGGTGACAGAGATGTCCCCAGGCTCTGGCCATGCTGGAGGGTGCCCCAGTTTGACCAGTAACCCGGCATTACGTCCACTAGGGGTGTTGCAATGCCCATTGCTTCACCCTCCCATTCCTCTCATTATTCTCATATTAAAGCAAAGATTGGGTCACATCTCAAGCCCACCCTTCCTGTCCAGCCCACTCCAGGTGACTCCTCACCTCCTTCTTCCCGTTCTGCGGCCATGTGGAAACCTTTGGGCACCAGCCTGGTCTCCCATCAAACCCAGCTTTGCTTTTGGATTCCTCCTTCAGTCCCTCCCAGCTGGAGGAGCTGGACCTTCCTTCTGGAAATCCAACCTGGTCCTCCTTCTCCACATTTGGAAGCTTCTTCAGGAGCCAGGCTGGGGAAGATCTGCCCATTGCAGGGCACAGGGAAGGTAAATCCTGCCTTCCACTGGGCAGAGGACAGGCAGGGCAGTTCAAGGAGGGGTTTAAGGTGCCTTTCTGCATCTTCAGAGCTCCAGGCCACCGGCCCTGACGTCTCCTGCCAGGAGAGCTGCTCCAGGGAAAAGCCTGAAACTCCCCTAGGGCACAGCAGGGCTAGCACCCCTCCGTGGGGCTGGGGAGGTGGCACGGGCAGAGGACAGCTCCCAGCGCCCAAAAGCCTTTGCTCCCCACTTCCTGCTGCTTCCTGGGGAGCAGAGGGGTCACTGAATCCTGGGAGAATCCGTGATTTCCCTCTTTCACCAAGATCCAGCTCTGCCTGGAGATCCCGCTCTGGAGCTTCCAGCACCAGCCCCAGCACCCCCTCACCCCACAGGCTCTGACAGACCCCCAGGACTCCTCTCAGCATCCCCAAGCACTGAGAGAGCCCCCCCAGGCTCTGATAGACCCCCCATCACCACTCCAGCTCCCCCGGGCACTGACAGAATCCCCCCGCCCCCGAGGGAGCCCCTGCACTCAGGCACGGAGCCATTAGCCCATGTAATTACATGTGCTTAATTAGCGACAGCAGGGCACTCTCTTAACAAAGCAAATTAATTACAGGCAATGCTGCATTGAGAGCTGGAGGGACTAATGAAGGCTGGGACCACCTGGGCTGGGGACATCCCCCTGTCCCCACTAGGGGACACAGCACAGCCTGTGCCACCCCGCGGGGGCGCGGTGCCCAGCTGGGCTCGGAGTGTCACTGGGGCTGGTGACAGGGCTGTGACACCCTGCCCTGGGGGAAACACAGCGAGGAAATCACCCCAAAACGAGGGTGGGAACCGTGGAACATCCACGCGGGACTTTCGGGATCTTCGGGGGGCAGAGTTCACAGCCCCCGCTCCTCCGCGCTGTAGAACTCTGCGGGGACAGGGGGGTGACAGGCACTGAGCCCCGGAGGGACACAGGGAGCTCAGCCTGCCGTGATGGAAGCTCGAGGGAAAGCTGTCCCCTTCAGTGTCCCCCAGGTGTCCTTACCCGCGGCCGGGGGCACGCCGGGTCCCACGGTCCCGGTGGCACTGGGGGGCGGCGGGGGAGGCACAGCTCTGCGGGACAGGAGCGGGGACAGGTGAGGGATGGACTGGAGGTGTCCCTCGAGCCCGGCTGCGGCTGGAGGAGCTGTCACACGAGGAGCTGTCACACCGAGGTGGCACCGAGCCCCAGCCCCGGCACTCACCGCTGGTCCCCAGGCGAGGAGCGCAGGAACCGCACGGGGACCGGGCCGGGAGCGGGCCAGGGCACGTAGTGATGATGGAAAACCACGGCCTCCTCTTCCTCCTCGCCCTGCGAAGGCCCCGCCAGCGCCTGCGGACAGGGACAGGGGCAGGTACAGGGGCAGAGATAGGGAACAGGGATAGGGACAGGGACAGAGATAGGGATAGGGACAGGGATAGAGACGGGNAGAGATAAGGACAGGGGTGGGGGCAGAGATAGGGACAGGGTTAGGGACAGGGACAGGGGCAGGGCTGGGCCGGGCTCCGGCGCTCCCGAAGCGCCGCTTCGCAGGGATCGCTCCCGGCTGCTCCCGCTGGGTGGGCTCGGTCTCACACACAGCCCCGGGGGCAGCAGCGTGGGAACGCAGCTGCTGAGGACACAGGGGGGTGGCAGCCCCACAAATGGGACCAAAACCCCGGTGGAAGAGCCCTTTTAATGTGTCTGAGACCCGCTGGAGCAGGCAGGGTCCGGTCCTGGCCAGCGCTGCGCTGGTGGCACTGGGAGGGCAGGGGGTGAGTGCCAGGAGGTGCCAGCTGGCAGCGAGCTCAGCAGCTGCCACAGCCCAGCCCTGCCCCAAAAGCTGCATTGTTCGCCACAAGGAGATGAAACGTTTCATATGGTTTTGGTTCGAGATGCGTTTTTAAATAGCAGCCCCTGCAGAGCCTTCCTGCCTGACTGGGCTGTGCTTCCAGAGGTTCTTGGCTCTTCCCAGCTGGGCTAAACTCTGCCCAAGGGCCTGGATGCAGTCTGAGCTGTCAGAGCTGGATTCAAAGCCCCACAGAGAGCAGCAAAACCCCAAAGGACTGCTCTGAGCTGGGCTGGGACCACCCAGGTGCTGCACCCAGAGGGTCCCAAAGCAGGATGGGGATCTGCTCTCCTGAGCAGCCCTGGGAAGGTCCCTCTGCCCCCTCTTTGGTCCCTTTGCCCACCCTGAGCCTCACCTGGGCGGGGGCTGGGGCTGGCCCCATACCGAGGGGCATCAGAGCTGCCATGGCCAGGCCGTGCATCAGCAGCTGGTGCATTTGGGAGGTTTGAATCAGCATCAACTCCATCAAATCTGCCAGAGAATTTCAGATTCTGCGTCAGAGAGGAGCAGATGGAGGGCAGGAGGAGCACAGCCTGGGATGAGTGCCTGGGATGGGGCGGCCCCAAGGCTCCTCCCTGTTCCCAAGCAGTGGGAGCAAAGCCAGACTTCCCCCACCCTGGTTTGGAAGCCCTATGTGGTGTTTTAAAATTATTTTGCTTGGATAAAACTTTAAAATTGCCATATTTGAGCCTTTTTTTTCCCCTGCAAATGTGACCAAGCATCTGGGGTGGTTCACAAGGGGTGATTAGACTTTCCACCCATTCTGGGGAGAATTTCTCTAACCCTGGAAGTTCTCAGAGGCTTGGGCAGCACCAGCTCTGGCAGCAGCTGGCAGAGGCAGCATCCTTGGGGTGGCCCAGAGCACGGCAGGGTCAGCTCTGCTCTGTGCACAGGGCTCAGAGCCCCCCAAGGGGCAGGAGCTGGGGCTGCACCATGGGGGGGATCCCAGGATCCCAATCCCCCCTGCTGGCAGCTGGATCCAGGTGAGGAGCAGGGTGGGGATGCTCAGTGCCTCCTCAGCCCCTGCCTGGCTCCACACAAGGAGCTGGGCCCAGGGCAGTGTTCCTGTTCCCTTGGCTGGATTGCCACTCTGGGGGTTTGGCTGAGGCCAATCCATACAGAGGAAGCCCCAAAGCTGGCTCTGCATTCTCAAAAAACATCCCCATTTTCTGCAGGTGTGAAATTCCCATGGAAAATTCCCATAAGCCTGCCAGATTCCCCTGGGATCATGCTGGCTTCATCCACCTAGAGCAGCTGTGGCTGCCCCTGGATCCCTGGAAGTGTCCCAGGCCAGGCTGGGACAGGCCTTGGAGCAACCTGGGATACTGGAAGGTGTCCCTGCTGTCCCATGGTAGGGGTGGCACTGGGCAACCCTTAATGTCCCTTCCAGTCCAAACCATTCTGGGATACCCTGATTCCATGATCTGGAGTAAAAAAGGGTTTGGACCACCCTGAACCCCATGTGCTCCAAAGATCCCCAAGGGCTCCAGAGCTGCCAGGCTGGGCTCCCAGGACACCAGGAGGTGGCTGTCCCTCCAGCCAGGAGCAGCCAGCACATCCTGGGGCTCTGCTGAGCCGGAGCCAGGAGCAGGGAGCACCCCAGGAACTGAACCAGGGCTGGGACACAGAGTGGAGGCTCTGAATGGATCCCACCCATCCCACGGGGCCCAGGCTGGGTCTCTTCTTTCCACACTGATTTTCTGATTTTCAGCATCCTTTTTCCTCTCTGGATTTCTCCACCTTACCCCTCCCAACAGCACAAGGTGACTTTGCCCGTGGGCGTGTTCCCAGTGACCACAGCCCCTTGTCCCTGCTGTCCCCGGTGATCACAGGCCCTTGTTCCTGCTGTCCTCGGTGATCACAGGCCCTTGTCCCTGCTGTCCCCGGTGATCACAGCCCCCTGGCCCTGCTGCCAGCCCCCCCAGCCCGGATTGCTGCAGCCTGGGGGCACAAGGTTGGGTGAAGCCCCTCTGGACAGTGGCACAGCCCAAGGTTCCAAACCCACTCAATCCCACCTCGCAATTCCAAGGAGCCCACGGCATTCTGGCTTTTCCTGGGAATGCCCGCAGGAAATGGGGTTTTGGAGAACAAAAACTGGTGAATTAAAAAAAAACCCCAAAAAACCAAAACAAACAAAAAAAAAAAAAACACCCAGCCCCAGACTGTTCCCTGGGAGCATCTTGGAGCCCAGACTTGGTAAAACCCCCAAAAATCGCATCCCATGAGGCCGAACATCCATCCAAGGATGGGATGGACACTCCTGGGTGTGGCTCAGGCCCCTGCGGGGGGAAAAGGAGCGGCTGAAGCCAAGGCGGGTTTGGCGCTGCCTCTCGCAGTTCTGCCCGCACGAACCTCCCCGCACGGGCGGCGGTGCCGCGGGGCCGGCCCCGGGCCCCGGGAGCTGCTGCAGGATCAGCACCGGCGGCACCGGGACGGCTCCGGAGGGCGATCCCACGGCGCGGAGCTGCAAGGCACGAGGGGAAGGAAAAGGCCGGGATTGCGCAGTGCTGGGTTAATTCAGCATCCTGGCAGGGGGCAGGAGGGGACAGAGGGGACAGGAGGGGACAGAGGGGACACGACTGGTGGCAGGCGGGAAGGGGGACAATGATGGTGGCGGGGAGGAGAGGG